>CAMOHE010051095.1:146116-160848 GCA_946598075.1 Artocarpus hirsutus
AAAAGAAATTAAAAAATACATTTTTCTTCCACAATTGCACTACCGAGTATAGTAGAATGAATATTTTCTTTTCTTTTCAGGATTATTTAAAAAAATGGTATCAGAATACCTGTTGTTGTCAGGCCGACTAGTTGGCCTTAGGCAAGGTACTGGTCCCAAGAGGGCCTAAGACAGATATCGGCACATATAGTCCCGGTGTGTTTTAAAAGTCCTTTTATCATACCTAAGAAGGATAAAATAGTCGATTTATATCCATGTTTAAATTAAAAGATTTTTAAAATGACAATAAACACTTAAATAAATCAAGATCTATTGAATCTATGATATTGATAAGGCCAATAATAGATCATTGTGATGTCATTTAACCAATAAAAGAAGAAATTATTATGTATTTGAATTTGAATAATGTTTAAAAGGTAAGGATATGGCCGAAGAGAACTATAAATAGGGGCTAGCTCCAGAGAGCAGTTTAAGTCCAATTTTTTTACACAAATTCTTGGTATTTATTTTTTCATAATGAAATCCAACTGCATGAAAAAACCTAAAAGAGAAATAGTCTTCAATTAAAGTAAACCCCTATAATTGTTTATATTCTTGCTATTATTTTTTCTTACTGTTTTATTTACTTTGTTTGTGTGTGATTATCTTGGGGAGGAATTGAGAGAACTTATTTGACGTGTTTTGTCCATCAACACCTGTTATGCCTCTTCACAACCTTATTTTCGTGAAATTTTTAACCTCCGTCTCACGAGTGTGCTTGATTGCGACAGTTAAGCATGTTCAAGGGTTACATGTCGAAATTAAAAGTTTAGAGGCTAATTTGCTAAAGCTCAACAAGTTTAGGGGCAACTGTACTAAAAGCCCTTTTTTCGCAAAAATGGAACCACAAAAGAGTCATTTGCTTCCTCGACAAAACATTTGGAAGGACTAAACGACCAGTCCATTGATTCCATGCATCAAAACATGAAAAAAGGGTAAGGAGAGGATAAGATAAGTTCGTTGACTTTTGACCTCTCATTTTTTTAAAAAGATAATGAACGAGCTTTAACCTTTTTATTTTTGTTAGTGGTGCGCGTGTTTTTTTTTTTTTTTTAATGTTTTTGATACTAAGATAAAAATGGATTGGAGATATTAAAAAAAAAGAGAACAAAAAGAAAATAATAATAATAAAAAAAAACAGAATAAACTTGTTGGAGGGTACGTGTTAGCTAATGAGAATTGGTTATGAGCTCTTTTAAGATAGTAGTATAGATATGGTAGACTAGCTTTAACACAAGTACGGTGACGAAGGATTGGTTGTTTTTGTCTTGTTCTTCCTCATCCTAAGGCGTTAGGAGAAGGATCCATCACATACGTGACAAAACTCAAAACTATTTTTTTCTTTTAAGAAAATTATAAAAATAACGGACCCTCCAGCATGTTTTAAAACTGTTAAATTTAATTAACATTATTTTTTTGTTTTCTCGTAAGAGAAATTGCAAAAAATAAAATAAAATCTTTTCCAATTTAAACACGTTTACAAATAAGAAAGCAACAATGAATTGAAAGCACGTTTACAAAATGTCAAAAATTCTCAACAATATTAAAAATAATGTCTTAAATATGCAACCGACCAAACTATGGACTTCATCGTAAAATAAATAAATGACGACGAAGACAACAATGAATTGTGCCTAAGCCGACCTACCGACCATTAAATGCCATGTTCATTGAGAAGCTATGAAGTATGAACTGAAACATTGAAGCCAAATAAGAAGCTGCTATCAAAAGTGACGCGCAAGGACAGATCCAGATTTGAAAGGAGAGGGGGCACACATAAAAATATAATTAATAAACTAAAATAATAAAAAATAAGCAACAAAATTTCATTAAATATAAGTAACATATTACAATTATCCTCAATGGGTTTTCATCTTTTGAAATCGTTACATGATTGCTTCGTTATCAATTCTATCGAAAATGTGTTTTTCAATATACATAATTAAGTTGTCATTCATCAATCCATCTTCCATTCGATTGCGCAAATGGTTCTTCATAATATTCATGTAAGTGTATTAAGATAGTAAACTAACAGATATATCTGCTTTTTTTTCAGTCTCGACCATCTTCTTTACAAGATCTCCAAGGTCTTTTGAGTCCAAAAAACTACTTGCTAGACTGCATATCAACATTATAAGTTGTAAGTTGATGCTCAAGTTTCACAAGCTCTGAAGTAGAAAAGTCATTAGGATAGAATTTAGCAAGGCGGATTAATTGATTCTTGTTAAAAGTAGAGAATGATTATTTAGACATGTTTCTACACAAAGAAGCAACTCAACATTTGTCTCCATGAAACGATCATTCAACTCGTAAAGCTATATATCGATAATAGAATAAAACAACTCAACACGAAAGTAATGTCAATTTGTAACTTCTCGAGTGCAATAAACAGGAGAAACTTGATCATAAAATGAACCATCTTTTTTCCCTCAACAACTGTAGGCTTCCCTTGCATATTTCCACCAAAGTCGTAGCATTCATAATATCTTGTTCATTCCTCTGCAATACCTTTGAAAATTCATTTGTAATCCCTAATAATTTTTTCACCAAATAAATACAAAATCAAATGAGTACACCACACCTAACAAATTATTTGCTTCGCATTTTTGCTTAGAAATGAACCCATACTCTACAATTATTTCAAGAAGCTCTATTATAGATGAAAACATGGTGATCAACCTAATTAAAGAATTAAAAAGTGAGCTCCAACGAGTATCAGAAAAATGTTAAAGAATAGTTTCTTGATTTAAGCCTCTTCCACACAAAAGCTCACAACTATTGAGTGCTTCAAAAATTTTACTAGCTTGAATTTTGGTAAAGAATATCACATCGCTTGGATAAAGCTCCAGCAATATTTACCACACTAGCAATGACAGTGAAATTTCCACCAAACTATTAAATAAGGGTCATAATGTTTTGGAGAATTATATGCTACGAACAAGAGTAGTCGTTGATAATTGTCATGTCAGGGTGCTTGTCCCTTTCCTCAAAAGTCAAAAGTGGTAGCTAAACTCGAATCTACAAGCAACACCCACTTCGTCTTTTTTTTTTTTTTTTCCATTTTTTCTTTTTGAAAAGTTTCACTTCGTTTTTTATTGAGAGCAATTCATGCTTTTCTTTCTCATCCATCAGAAAAAAGCTTTCTACCATAGCTTTGATATCAAGAAAGTACCTGAAAAAAGGGTTACAAACTAATAATCTAGAGGACCACAGCCAGTTATATCATTCCTTTCTAAACAGCTGCTGGCTGATTATTGCTTTCAGAGGTTCTTCGGCCCCATTGTTAGATATTAGTCCAGATATTTGTGCCACAAATGTTAAGTCAATTCCATTTTTCTGTATTTCTCTTCCAACAACTTGAGAGACCTAAACTGTACACATTTTTGTTAGAACACCTATGAAAGCAACTTTATTTCTTTTAAAGGTTTTTTTTTTTTTTTTGTTACAATGGAGGATCGAACCTCCTCCCACAAAACCAATACCCACCCCACCCTTTTCCCAATGCCACTACACCATCATGTCTTGGGCCACCCATGAAAGCAACCTTGGAAGAAAATGTTTCGACACTTGTACAAAATTCCGATCTCCAGCCCAAAGGTCCTGCAAAATTCTCTTGATAGGTTTAAGGAAACTTAGTGACAATACAAGGAGCTTCTATAAGTTTCGTCCAGTATTTTAAAGCATCGTCATCCTTCTCCAAGGCCTCTATATCAATATGCTTCCAATTTGTTTTTGTCCTGGGGTTTGATTTTGTGTAGAACACTAAACTGGTTATTTAGTTTCCACTGTGCATAATCTCCTAAACTCCATATATCTTAGTATGGTGTTTGCTTGTAATTTTCTATAGATTTCTTCCATCGTATAAAATATATAAACAAATAAATAAAAGAAAAGGTACAAAACGGAGGAGAAGACGGGAAGTTCCCGGGAAGAAAAGGGCAAAATGTCTCACAAATCATAACCAATTAATAGCATGAAAGATTCCAACAAGACCCTTTCAAGCAACATTTAGAAAATATTCAAAAACCATTTTCCTTCCCCCAAAAACATGAATATTCATGAAACTTCTCAACAATAGACACAATCAAATTCACAGTGTCACTAATGAAGTTTATGCTAAATTTTACCTTTAGGATCCGAAGAAAATATCAGAATCACTAAATTAACAAAATGAGAATCTATTTCTGTACAGCAA
Organism: Artocarpus hirsutus; assembly: GCA_946598075.1. Classification (NCBI taxonomy): domain Eukaryota; kingdom Viridiplantae; phylum Streptophyta; class Magnoliopsida; order Rosales; family Moraceae; genus Artocarpus; species Artocarpus hirsutus. The sequence goes on from CAMOHE010051095.1 coordinate 150,351, forward strand.
GAATTTCCAGCACATGGATTCAATTATTTCATTCTGCTAATATTTGCATTCTCTACATCTAACACGGCCATACAAAGAGCCCAATAACATGATGGCAAGTTTTACAAATGCTACAACATTATGAGCATATTTGCAATCATCAGCAATGAAGAAGCAAATAAACACATCGAACATCCAAGACTTAACGCTTAAATAAAATACAAATGATTGTATCCCTCAAATGTTAGCTACAACTGGCTCCAACTTGTCCGTAAACGTGCTCGTCACCAATAGAAGTGTTTTCTCTATTCCAAGTCTACAAGGTTTGTACGATCCAAACAGTCATAGCCTTACACTAAATCTCGAGAGAATTTTCATTAACCAATTTTTTTTAGTGTTCATTAAACTAATTTTCAGAACTTCATGATATACAATCTCTTGGTTTTTGTCTAAAGTAATAGATAATCAAATAATAGGAGAACAATAGAACATAACGTTCAAAATTTGTACGTTAAATTATAGATAATGAGGATTCCGAGAGAATTTTATAATCTTTCAAAAAAAAAGAAAGAATTGCGTTGAAAATAACCCCCATTTTGCATGTCTTATTGATAAGATTCTAGACACAAACTTGGAAATTGAACTGAGAACACTTTATTGATGAAGAAATAGGAAGATTACAAAGAAAACTCTAATGTGGATAGTATTCGAGAAACTATCTAACTCTCCCCTTGCGTGGATTCAACAAGACTATTTCCCATAAACCAGCCCCCCTCTCACTGTCCACTAAACCTCTTATTTATACTAAACACTGTAACTCCTAACCATATTCTAACAACAACTAACAAACTAACGCACAACTAACTAACTAACCCGGATCCCATCAATTATTCTAAGAAAGCATAAAAATTATTATGCAAAATAATGTCTAACCAGAGTAGACACGCCCGAGTCTGAAACATGTCTGGAATGGAACAATTAGAAGTAGAAATATTCATTTACTCATAAAGAATTAAAATGTGATAAGACTGTATAATTCATCCAAAATTTTCAAGAAAATACACAACACCTATGACATCTTCACCATTATACTAACGTTTTCCACACTGACTGAAAAGGTACATATACACCATAAACAAATTCAATTTCACCACACAAAAGTCGTGCTCATTATGCACATTTTGTTTCTTGTCCAATATTCAATCTGCATATGACAACGGTTGACGAAACAGAAGAGGAAAAAACCTGTTCAAGTCCAAGACGATGATGGAGGAAAAGGAGGAGCAGGTAACGTGGACGACAAGGTTTCTATCCGGAGTTCCTTGACAACAGCAGCCAAAGCCTCAGGATTGAGACCCAAATCACAGAGCGCAATGAGCACAGAGAGGGTGTGGCGATCAAGCCCCGTGTCGATTATATTCGACATGCAAAATGCCAGCTCCAGAGACTCCCGGGCTGTTTTCGCAGCCTCTGAATCCATGGTCATCGTCAACAAAGCTTAATTTTCCTAAAATCAAACCCAGGCACTAAGATTATTGGCCAAAAACCCAATGCTTCGAAAACGAAAGACGAAACTCAACAACCAAACGGGATTTTAAAGCCTTATTTAAAACCTGCGGAGTGAGGACTGAGGACAACGAATCAGGGAGGTGGCTGCCGCCGAAGGGTTGTCGCTCCGGCGCCGGTCGCTGATCGGGGGGGAGGGTGATCGGGAGCTGCAGCCGATGGTCAAGGAGAATAGAGTTAGGGTTTGAAGTAGAAAAGGTCAATAGTGGAGGAGATGGGGTTTCAAAACCCTTGTTTTTTATTTTGGGAAGGAGGAGGGAAATGTGAGGTTTAGTAAAATAATTGATAGTAAATATTACATTTGAAAATAATTAAAATAGATGTCATTTGTTTAAATATTAGTTTCTAATAAACTTTTAAAATAGCCATTTTTTCTCTCTTATCCTCTCCCCTCATCTTTAATCTCTCATTTTATTGTTGCCTAAGAAGATCGTCGCACTAGAGAAGTTGTAGCGTCGGAGTTGGTCACAGGATAAAAGAGATGAGCACGAGGCTCATGGCGAGCATTGTTGCGCAAACATGTAGCGGGAGTCACGCCAAATATGTTGTGAGAGTTGTTGCACCGAATCTGCTACGAGATAAAACACTAGCCAAATTTATTATTAGAGAATAGCGCTAGCAGGAGTTGTCGAGGGGAAAGAGTGTCGGTAGATCTTTCACAGTCACCAATTGTGTCGTCGCTAGAATCTCATAGACCAAAGGATCACATCAATCTCCGTAAGCAAGCATTGTTGGAGTCAGCTATTGATGTTCTTCAGATCGCTAACTTTTGATCACAATGGACAAGATGGTGTTGGTGGACGTGCCGGAGGTTAGGACTATACAAAAAAACCGAAGAACCGAAACCGACTGAAACCGCCCGAATAACCGCCCGACAAAAGACCGAAAAAATCAGTTTCGTGGAAACCAAATAAGTTCGGTTCGGTTAACCGAACCGTCTACTATTGGACGGTTCGGTTTCGGTTTGAAGATTTCGGTTCGATTCAGTTCGGTTAGGAGAATCATTATGTCGGTTTAGTTTAAAAATTTGGTCTATATGACTCATTATCCTTAATTTGTTTATGTTTTTCTCAAAAGGTCATTAGGTGCTTCTCTTTTATATTTTAAAGTAAAGTTTGCTGGTCTCATGAAAATTGAAAACAATTTAAAAAACTCAAATAAATGTAATATATATACATATATCATTCTCAAAAATCGAACCGAACCGAACCGACAAAAACCGACCATGAAAGGTCGGTTAACCGACCGAATACTCTTGCTATGCGATGCGGTTTTGGTTTTTAAATTCTAAAAACCGAAAGTTGCGGTTCGGTAACCGAACCTACCAAAACCAATGTAACCGAATCGAAGAACACCCCTACCGGAGGTGGCGGTGGTCAACGATGATCAGAGGCTTATAATTCAATTTTAAAATATATTTATTTCTAATTTTTTAAAATCTGATATTTGCTTCAAATGTTTAACAAATATGACATTTTTGTATAATTTCTTCCTTTTTTTTTAAATTTATTATCTGTTAAAACCCAAAATTGAAATTGGACTAACTTCCTTTCAATAAAAAAAAATAAAAAAATAGTCAAATAGACATATGCCTCTCATGTAGGTTGTGAAAAAAAAATAAAGAGAGAGAATACTTAACTTTTTATACCTTATATTTTATGTTTATTCAAATACTATATCTTTGGCTTTTGATTTCATCAAATGTATGCTGTCAAATTAGATTTAATACACAAAACTATACTTTACCTTGGTCAATAGTTGATTTTGACCTTTTCAATGATCAAATTATCGTCAAATAAAAGAGAGAAATTTTAAAATCTTTTTAAAAAAAAAGAAAGAAATCAAAAACAAAAACACACAAAGCACTCATTTTTTGAAGATATTCTATATATTTTTAAAGCCAAGAACTTTAGGATAAAGTTTTTTAAGTTTTAAAGTTCTTTTTTTTATTTGATGGTATTTTGAGCAATCTTTTAGGTCAAAATTAAATATTAATTTGAAAAAAGTATAGATTTATGTATTTAATCTAATTTAAAAATATAAATTTAATGAGATTAAAAATTAAAGGCATATGATTTAATAAACATAAAATACAACTATATATAAAGGTAAATAAAAATCGAACCATAATAACTACACCTTTGTTTGTCGAATAAGATATAATGACCTTTGTACCCTTTTTAAACCATTCTTAGACTAGTAACGTTTTATTTTGTTTAGGCATATCTATGTGAATCGGTTTTTTGGGGGCAATGGTCAGGTTTTTTTTTTTTTTTTTTTTTTTTGAAAGTAGTAGTGAATAGTTTTTATCACATTAAAAATCAAAAAAAAAAAATCACAAACAAAAACAAAAACAATATAGGGTGATGGATATGAAACAAGAGATCGATGATTGAGTACGTGAACACCAATTTGACCAAGAAATCGGTTAGTACAATGACATGGCCACTATACATGTTTTGGTGATTGTGTGAGATTAGACATGCATTAAGGGTATATTTAGCAAACCGTATTATATTGTATTGTATTAGTATTATACAATACATTGTTTGGTTTTGCATCATATTAATATGTTGTATTACACTATACAATGTTTGTTTGCTACCGTATTATATTATATTGTATTAGTATTTAAACTTTAAATATAGTAAATTTGGATTATAGTTCCAAGGTCAAAATTTAGGACCAAGTAGGGGCCAAGATTTGAGACCGGGGTCGATGTAAGGATTCAGCACCGAGATCAGGATTGGGATTCAAGATTGAGGTCAAGATCGGGATATAAGGTTGAGGTAGAGGTTGGGATTTGGGACCGAGGCGAGGTCAAAATTTGAGGCTGGGGTTGGGATCGAGATTTGAAGCTGAGGTCGTGGACAAGATTTGGAATCAAGGTTAGGATTCAAGGTCGAGGTCAAGATTCGAGACCGATGTCATGGTCAAGATTCATGATTCAGGAACCCGACCTGGCCTCGAATCCAGACCCTAACCCTAACACCAGTTTCGAATCTTAACCCCAACCCCAATCCCCAACCCCGACCTCAACCTCAGTTTTGAATCCCTACCTAAAATCCCGATCCCGACCCCGACCCCGACCCCTGTCCCGAATCCTAATCCCAACCCTGACGTCGACACTGACCCCAATCTTGAATCTGACCTCTACCCCTAATCCCAACCCTGAATCCTGACCGTAGTTGCGAATCTTGACCCCAACCATAGTCTCAAATTTCGATCTCAACCTTGGTCCTAAATCCTGACCCCAATCTTAAATCTCGACCATGACCCTGGTCTTGAATCATGACTTCAACCTGACCCTAGACCTGAGTCTTGAATCTCGACTGGACCCTGGTCCCAAATCTAGTCCTCAAATCCCGATCCTGACCCCGATCATAAATCTTGACCCTGATCTCAAATCCTGACTTCGACCGTAGTCTCAAATCCTGACCCTAGACCCTGGTCTTGAATCTCATTTTAAAATTTCAACTTGTATGTCAATTTTAATATATTTTAAACATTTGATTAGTTTATTAATACGCACTTTTGGTTTAAATTATATACGGTCTAATACGGAAGTTTTTGATCGTATTTGATATTACGACTTATGTTATATTAATTTTTTATGTCGTATTAAATAGTACAATACAAGGATGTCATCAAAAATTGAGTTATTTTTAAATAATACAATACAAAGTGTTAATACAACATGCTAAACATGTCCTAAAGAAAAAATTATTGCAATCAGTTATCACGAAATTATTTGTCCATAGAAAGGGTAAAACCGGGATAAAAAAAACTTAACAACACGTAAATAAATATACACACAATATTGTTAAATTATGGACATATCTTACAAGAAGAGTCTAAAAGTAATCATTTTGTGTAAATACTTCAGAAGAAAAACCCTGCCTTTGATTAAAAACTGGCCCAAAATGTGCATTTTTGTGAGGCACATGCCTCGAACTAAAAAGGCGTAAGCGTTTAGTTTAGCAATTAAAAGCTTAAGCCTTGAAACACCAAAGAGTACCTTGGTTTGAGCACACCTCGAGACGTTTGAGGAGTGCCTTTTTTGTAACAATGGTTCACAGCATATTATTATTATTATTATTGCCGAATACAACTTTTCTTATATAATACAACAGCGTCTTACCACTTAAATATATCCAAACAATAATGAAGAGGTCAATTGGCAATGTTGAGCACGTATCTTGCTATAGAAATAGGTAAAAATGGAATTCATAGTTAAAAAGGTGTTTTGATTAAGTGAGAGCTTAGAAAAATACCACAATTTTTGCCCTTTAAGTTGATTCTCGTGTTGTAAACTGGCAGTTTTATGAGGCATGAGTTGGAGTGTAATTAGAATAATTAATTTATTTATTTGTTGAGAACAAAGCTAAATTTGTTTGGTTCTAACGATGAAAGGCAAATTACACACAAACTAGAAAGGGATTTGAGGAAAAGTAAAGAATTAAGTATAGGAATCACGTAATTACGTACATTTGTTGATGTTGACTACTTTTTTTCTACATTAGCATTTCATTTCTTTGAAAAAATTGATTGTTAGTGTAATTTTCTACTTTTATATGATTTTTGATTTATTTCCCTACTCTAAATTAGTTTGCTACTCGTTGTTGCGACTAGTGTTTGTTAATTTATTTACCCTATTGCGTTATTTTGATCATACAATTTCAATTAATAACAAATTTACTTGACTTTAGGTTTTGTCTTTACATTTCTTGCTATGGCATGAAATCGAACTTCCTGGCATCCTCTTCTTGCCCCCACCTAACCACGCTGATATTCGGAGTTGCCAAAAACAGAATTAGAACCGGATGAGACACCAACAAACACTGCGTCTTGCTTGTTTAACTTAAAAAAGAGTGTTTGATAAAGTTTGTTAGAACCAACTTTTTAGTTAAAAATAGTGTGAAGCTCTCATATGTCATAGTAAAAGAAAAAAAATTGCTACAGTATAAAGCTCTCACATATTATAGTTTTTTAAAGAAAAAAATTAGTTCTTATCAACTTTATCAAATACTCTTTTAGTTTTTTGGCTTTCATTTTTGTAAATTCCTCAACATGTTATTAGCATATTTAGACATTTTACTTAAGAAGAAAAATGAAGTGATACTTGATGGATTATTCAAACACTTTCAAGTTGGCTTATCATCGCCAAGCTATCAAAACGATTTGAATATATAAAATTTATGAGGACTATGGAACTAAGCCGGTGTTTCGGTCTCAGCTATCCTCATTTTTCCGCTTTCAATCTTCGCGCACTAAACGTGTGTCACAAAAATCCCATGTGCCAATGGATGTTAATCGATCTAACATGGGAATACTAATAAATCGTTAAAGACTACCGTATTATATTTGAACAAAAAAATAAAGTGACTGGTTGACTGTTAGATATCAGATATTTTGAAATTTCCATTTTTATATATCAACACTAACTCATCTACCCGCCCATATCTCTCTATTTCCGAAAAATAAAAAATAAAAACAAAAATAAATCAAATCTTTAGAGACATTGAAAAGATTTGTTAAATTCCTTTTTGTCTTTTGAGAGGCGAAACTAAAAGAAACCCAACCAAAGAATTGGCAATCATGGAGGAAGAAAGTGGTCCCTACCACGCACTTCACGGCAAAGACGCCATTACCGCCGCCGCCGCCACGGACGACTCTCGGTTGAACCAGCTCGGTTACAAGCAAGAACTCCGCCGCAACTTGTCGTGCGCTTCTTCTTCTTCTTCTTCTCCTCCTCCTTTAGGTAAACTATTATACTTAGTTTCTTTTTACTTATTCCATCGAAAATGGCAGGGCGATATCGAATTTCTCGGTGACGTTCTCGATCGTGTCGGTCCTGACGGGTCTGAACACGACTTACGGAATGGGGCTGACGTACGGCGGGCCTTTGACGATGGTGTACGGATGGCCAGTAGTGGGGGCCATGACGATGGTGGTGGGGATGTCAATGGCTGAGATTTGCTCTGCTTATCCGACTTCCGGTGGACTCTACTTCTGGAGCGCCAAGCTCTCCGGCAACCGTTGGGGTCCTTTCGCCTCCTGGCTCACTGGCTGGTATGCTTTTCTGGCCATTTTTTTTTTTTCTCTCTAAACTCTACTTTTTCCTTTTCTAGGATTACAATTATTAATTTATGTGCTCAAGTGGCTAATGGTTCAATGCTTATACTGCTAACTAGCAATAGAGGAAAAAGAATCCATAAAAAATCTAGAGTAAACGATCTCCTTAAGAAAGAAATAATTAGAGCATGGCCTCCGGCTGCTAGAGTTGTGAGCGTAGGTCGAAACACGGGCCGGTTGCGATATGTTTCTTGGGCTCGATTTTGGGCCCAGTCCAATCTAACCATCTCTAACATCAAGGCCGGACCGGACCGAACCAGACCACACCAGACCGGAGATTACATGCTAGACTAGGCCGCAGGTCTAAACCTGATTGAGAAGGACATAATCTTTAAAACAACAATAATAAAGTAGACACATATAAGATATGGGCTGGTTCGGCTCGCGTATAGGCAGTTGGACTATAGAGGAGGCTGGGTCATATGTCCTTCTGGTTCACGTGGGCCGAACCGGATGACTCATTTGTATGATATGAGATTTTGTAAAGATTTAATATAAGATTCGCAACATTGTGGGGAGATCTTGTCGCGAGGTGATCTCGCCGTCCTCCGGCATCGTGACTTGCAATCGTCGTGCGACAATCATCATGTAGGATTTTTTGTGTGTTTTTATCTTAGAATTTCAGCACGCAATACCAGCGGTAACTTGATTTGCTACCATCGGTTGCCGAAATCATTGGTTCCACACTAGGCATCCCCTCAAGTATTATATCAGGATACCATTGGTAGTACAATAGGATACTGCAAGTTCCTTTTTTTTTTCCCCCCCCTGTACCAGTGCGGACTACTGCCAAGTATCACAGTATGATGTAGTCGGTACCATGTTTGTTACTGAAATATTTGGTATCACAACGCTCAAGTGTCATGGTAAGATTCAGTTACCAGTAGTCATTATGGGTATCCTAGTATGATACCATGAGGAGTAGTTTCTCGGTAATCAAAATATGGTGGCGTGTTATTTTATGCGATTTATTTTTCACGGCTAGAGACGATCACGGCTTAAGAGAGCAAGGGTGGAAATATCAATATCAATATCAATAAAAATATCAGCATTTAAATTTTATAGAAATATCAACGAAAATATCGATATCAATAAAAATTAACATAAAATATTGAAAGTTATCTTAAACCACTTTATTTTTAAATAAGACTTTGGAAACTCTAAAATTGTTAATAAAACTTAGTTTAGATGAACTTTTCAACCAAATTACTAAATATGTGATAAATACATATGTTAAAAAGTAATCATCATATGATAAATGATAAGCATAAGATCTCAAATTGAGTAAATTAGTTAAAAGAGAACTGATACAAGTATTTGATATCTATAGTTTCATACAAGATAAGAAAATATCAATACCAATAGAGCTTCTAAGAAGTTCAAAGATATTTAAAATACCTTTTTGATTCAAACAATATCAATACCAAGACATGAGTTTGAATTTTTCTTATAAAATTTTGAACATACCATACAAATATCTCTTGATCCCTACCCACTACTAGCATATTGGGGGTTAACCTAATTGTGCAAGCTTTAAACTTTATCTAAAAACTTTGGAGGTGCTCAGTCGAAGATATCATATCTACCATGTTTACTATAAGGATAACCATGTTGTAATTGCTAGTGACTCTAAGATTGAAGTTGATATTTTGAATCATGTGTTCTGGTGCGCGGAATAAAATTGAAAATTAGATTTATAGTATTGATAAGTAAATTTATGAAAGACTATAAAAAATAAATAAAATAATTTAAATTTTATATTTCAAAGTAATTTAAAAAAATTACATATAGAGTTTGGATATTTTGTCAATTTTTTGCTAATATTTTCACAAAATTTTTTTTTTAAAATTTTTGAATATTTTGTCATGTTATACTACAGTTTTTACAAAAATCAATATTTCTATCAAAATATTGATATCCACGAAAATAAATTGATTGTTTCTGAGAAAAATTATTATCTTCAATCATTTTTGTGATGCTTATAAATAAAAAAAATTACATTCAAACACTGTTGAACTCTAAGATAAGGTATATATTTGTATATTAAATATAATATGAAAGTATATATTTAAAAAGATCAAAAATTGAAGGTATAATTTTTGAATAAAATTAAAACAAAGAGTATAAAAAAGTAAATATCTCAACTTACCCAATAATTAATTTATTTGAGGGAGACATGGTCATTAGTTTTTTCAAATATTACATAGAGCTTGACCCCAAAAAAAAAGTGTTTCCATGACAATTCAAAGTTTACGAGTATATGTGTTCATTTTTCATAAAGGCTTATTATTTAGCTTCAATGTTTCCATTCACACTTCATAGCTTCTCAATGAACATGGCATTTTATGGTCGGCAGGTCGGGTTCGGCACAATTCATTTTTGCCCTCTTCGTCGTTTATTTATTTTTCAATGAAGTGCATGGTTTGGTCGGTTGCATATTAGGACATTATTTTCTCATATTGTTAAGAATTTTAACGTGCTTATTTTGAAAAGTTTCGATTTTATTTTTGACAATTTTTCTAACGTGGAATAAAAAAATAATTTTAACCAAATTTAATAGTTTAAAATCATACACTATCGATAGTTTCTAATTGAAGAAGTTTCTTTTATTTTTATTTTTATAATTGTCTTGAAAAATAAAATAGTAGTATGTCGGTTTGAGGTGTCGTCCATGTGAACATGTTATGGTTCCTTTTCTTATGCCCCAAGATGAGGAAAAAACAAACAAGAAAAACAACTGAGCCTCCATCACCGTCCCTAGTTAAAACAAGAAATTTAAAGCTAGCCTGTTATAGAATTAAAAGATTAAAGCCAGCCT
>CAMOHE010051096.1:0-43183 GCA_946598075.1 Artocarpus hirsutus
TTTCTCAAAGCCCTCTCTCTCTTTATGCCTTCTCCGATGCTGATTGGGCAGGATGCCAAACAACACGAAGAAGCACTTATGGGTTTTGTGTGTTTCTAGGGGCAAATTGTATTTCTTGGTGCTCTAAAAAGCAACCAGCAGTTGCTCGTTCAAGCTTGGAAGCGGAATATTGGTCTATGGCATCTACCACAGCGGAGCTAACTTGGCTCACTTTTTTGCTCCACGATATTGGTATTCCTTTATCTAAGCCTCCTCAACTATTTTGTGATAATCTTAGTGCTTTACACATGTCTATCAATCCCATGTTCCATGCTCGAACTAAGCATATTGAGATAGATTATCACTTTGTTCGTGAGAAAGTTGCTATGGGAATGCTTATTACTCGGTACGTGTCATCCTGTCATCAACTTGCTGACTTGTTCACCAAGCCTTTGCCAAAAGCATCATTTCTCTTTCTTCGTAGCAAGTTGGGACTTCATTTACATTCCACCTCCAACTTGAGGGGGCATGATAAGGAATGTTTTTCAAATAAGAAATGTAAGTTGTGTATTGACCAAGGCAAAAATCATAGGATGTAAAAATCATGGGGTAATGATTGAGCAGAAGGTTGGCAGTTGATAAAACCCATAATTCATGGGATAATGATCAAGAAAATTCTAATACAACAAGTCTGCACTAACAAGAAAAGCTTCATCATATCACACTGATTATGGGCATAATGTAATTAAGTCTTTTATGCTCTCTATGGCCTAATTCTGTAATATTAAAAAGCTCATGTATAAATATATGTATTTGAACAATAAAATAAAAATCAATCAGAGCTTTATCAAAATTCAGAAAATTATTTCACCATTAACTTCTTTTTTCTGCACAGGAACAGAGCTCTTAACCGTTTTGTCTCCTCTACTGATCGCAGCTCTGACCAATCCTTGACCTCTAAGTCTCACGTAAGTCGTTTTCAGGTCGTTGGCATTATCTCTGGCGACGGAGATCGACCGGAGCCGCCGGTCGCCGGCGATGTTTGACTTCAGAGGAGTTGTGGCCTTGACCGCGAACATGTCTTCCGGGAAGTTCTTGCGTTGAAGCTCCCAGAAGAAAACTGAAGCCAAAGTAACGTCAACGTTTACTAGTTTAAAGTTCAATTTTTCTTTTCTTTTCTTTTCTTTTCTTTTCTTTGAAGAAAAATGGCTGCTTTGGAGAAACAATGGACAGAGAGAATCGGAAAACTATGGACGAGAAAAGAAATGAAATGATGAAATGGTTTGGGATCCCCCTGTGTAATGTTTAATATATATATATAGATATATATATATATATATATATTTGGTAGTGTACAGCTTTGAGAAGATTGATGATTTTTTTCATCATTTTAGTTTTTTTATTTTATGATTATTTGAGGGAGAGCGTGTGTGACTACGCGCTCTTTTTGGTCGTTACCCATTGGTCTACTGGCGAAGAAAGGAGTGTAACTAGCATTATCCTGCAACATGAAAACGATATATCAAGACACTTTCTTGTCATTTAAGGATGGATTTTCTTGTTAAACATATGGCCTGGATTATAATTATACCTCTCTGGCTAAATATATGGGTTTGATTATTGTGATTTGAGCTCTTTGCGATTTAAATATAAGTAGACGAAAATATGGACCAAATTTTCTTTTACCTTGTAATTCTAATAGATTTCTTTCAGGACGGGAGAAAATATAAAGGCCACAACTAATACAAGTAATTTTGATTTCCATTTCCCCAAGAAAAAGCAAGTGATTTGGATAAATTGAAAGAGCGTGTAAAATATGCAATTAAAATAATGATATATATTCTAAAAAAAAAAATGGAGAAATTTAAGAGAAGAAAAGACAAGGAAATTAGACAACTCTTTTAATTGTTTGAGAACTAATGGGCTGCTGACACGTTAACAGATTATGTGGGTAAACACCTCATGATCAGCAGTTTCCTAAGAAAATCACAACCCATGTAACTTGTTTGATTTATAGCATGATTAGAAGAGTAGTTTAAACTATTAATTTATATTTAAGAACAATAACATATAGAATTTATACATTATAACTTTTTTATTATAATACGTAAAAATTTTATATTATCTATAATTTAAATTATTAATATAAACTACTCTTCTAAATATTCTTACTCGATAATTTTTTGTTTCGGTTGATACGTATGAGATAAAGTATGATTTTTTGGATACGCTTTTTTTTCATTAGAAAGTGTGATATTATATTTTTTTTTTGAAAAAATGTCAGGCTTCAATTATTTTTTTTTGAAAAGTCAATTAATTTTTTTCATGTGAAGAGTAGTGATCCACAACCATTTTACGTTTCAACCGGGAAAAAAAATTCATGGTACTTGCATTAGAGTATAGAGCTGCTGGCTAATAATGACAGCCACCCAACTGTTGTTTTTGTGATTTGTGACCACCATTGTCATGAAAACAATTAAATACAAGACCACGTCAGCAAAATTAATAATAATTAACTACTTTTCTATTCTACAGCTACTAGCAAGCAAAAGAAGTCTAGTGTGATAGTTTAAAAAGAAAAAAAAAATCATAATTTTTTTTGTTTATTTTAGATTTATGTTTGAAAGATGATAAAAATTATTGGTTAAAATTATTTTTATTATAGCATATAAAAATTTTATATTGTAATATTTTTTAAAATTATTATTATAATATATAAAAATTTTATATTATTTATAATTAAATTTGTAATAAAAACCACAGTTTCTATTATTACTACGTCAAACAGGGTTTAATCATATGCTAAATGGACTTTAAACAAGGTTGTTGTGTCACGATATAAATGTGGGAGCTCTAAAAAATAAAAAATAAAAAGTAAACAAAGAATTTTAATTGTAAAGAAATGTGATCATGACAGCATGGTGCGACCGAAGGATTGGACTAATCCTCCAATAAAGTCTAATCACTGCGGAAATCATATTAAATCGCACCATTAATTAGTGCAAAACATCATTTCCTTCATTGAATCAATGGTTTTTTCTTGGTCAAATTTATAAAATTACAAAAAAAAAAAAAAAGATCATGTAGGTAAACGGGGTAGAGTCCTTTTTTTTAATAATTTATATAATGAATTTTTTAAAATTTATATTTTTTTTATCTCTAAAATTATATTTTGCCTTTTAAAAATTTAAATTTTTATTTACTTTTATTTTATAACCTTACTGACACCTCTCCCTTCCTGATTAATTCTTTTGGCTTCATTTGGGTGAATGCATATTAATCATCTTTTTGGTAGCCGTCTGAGTTCTGTGCATCTTTATATTATTGTGCATATATAGAAAAAAAAAAAAAAAAAAACCCCTTACTTTTGCTTCTCTATACGAGATATTGTGTTGAATATGAAAGTGACGAGCCTTTTCCAAGAGACAAGAGCACACACAACAATTCTTAGCTTTTTCCCAAAAGAAAGACCTTTCATTTTCTTTTCCATAGTGCCTAAAAAGACAGCACTTTGCGGTTGTAACTAAAAATTAAAAAAAAAAAAAAAAAAAACCAATGGACCCAACGGTGTAATAGTGCTCAGCCTTTGCAAACCCAACTCCAACGTAATAATGTTAACAAAGATATTCAACTTGGTTCCTCTTTTCATAGCCAAAAGATTTTATATTTTATGTTATATAATTCGTTCTTTTGCCTTTGTCTTTGGACATACGTGTTTCGTCATGAATTTGTACCAATTAGTGACAAACTTTCATATAATATAATATATGCCCTGTTTTGGAGCGGTGAAAATCACTGATTTTTGCCACAAAATCAGTTTTAAACAGTAAAAAATTCTCACATGCTACAATACCAATAAAAAAAATTACTACAGTGTAAAACTCTCACATGCTACAATAAAAATGGTTCTCACCATTAATTTCAACCATTTTTCTAAACACCCACATAGTTAGCACGCTTCCCCTCAAGCCGCAATATCCTCATCCAATAGTGCCAACTCATATATTTTACTTATATATCTCAAATCTCGTAGCTCTTTTTTTTATTATTAATTTAAGATGTATTAAGTTAGGGGATACTTTTGTTTTGTTTTGTTTTTTTTTTTTTAACTTATAGAAAATATCTTGTAACATGTAATCCGTCTCAAAAAGAAAGATATCAAGTAGTCCAGAAAGACAATAATCAACAATGTGATCTGAAATTTGGGGAGCAATAAAACACTACCCCCAAGAATTTGAAGGACTCATCCATCAACCAAGTACACTTTCAAGTCAAACAATAAAAAAAAAGAAAAAAAAGAAAGCTTTTTTGCAAACTTTCAAATGATCTATGCTATATAGAAAAGCAACTAACTTTACTGTTCATGTTCAACCAAAAAACATAGGAAACCCAAGAACTTTACCATTCATGTTTACCCACCCTTTTTTTTGCTTTTTTTTTTTTGTATAAATTTTTTTTATCTTTTTTGGTTTTTGTTTTTCTCTTTCACATTTTTTTTGCTTTATATATATATATATATATATATATATATATATATATATACTGCTTTTCTTCCTTCAATGTTATATCTTTTTCTATTCTGGACCTTCTTTTAACCTTTTTCTTAAAATTTAATATTTTAAGTGTACGTCATTGAAGTATTTTTTTTTATCCAATTACTTTTCTATTCATGTTTCAACCAACACAAGCTTTTGGTTAAGCTCCACCTTTTGTTTTTGTTTTTGTTTTGTTTTTTTTTTTGTTTGCTTTCCTTTTTTTTTTTGTTTTTTCCCCTAGATATTTTATCTTTTTTATTTTTGCACTTCTTTTTAGCATTTTTTTGCTTTTCTTCCATAAATATTGTATTTTTTCTATTCTTGCCCTTCTTTTTTGTCATTTCTCTTAAAATTTAATATCTTAAGTGTATGTCATTGAAATACTTTTTTCATATAATTTTTTCTATTAAAATCATTACCTTCAAACACGTACTCGCCTAAATTTTTCTCTCATAATTCTCTAAAAGGATTAATTTTAAAAATTTCTCTTGAAGTATAGCCCTTATAACATTTTACTATATGAATTTCAAAACGTAACAGTCATTCCCCTTGAAGTATGAATCGTTTCTATTAGAATTTTAATAGCAAATTGACTAATGATTATAAAATTAGGGGTATTTTGATAATTTTAGTTAAAAATAACTATAAAAATTAAAATCATGATAAAAAATAGTCTTTATTGATGATTCAAATTATACCTATTGAATCCTTCTTTTTTTAAAACAAAATTTTCTTCAAAATTTTATTAATTTTTTCACACCCAAAAAGTATTTTAAAGTTTAAAAGTTATATATGTTAGTAAAATGAAAAAAAATATAACACAAATATACTAAATATAACAAAAATATAACACAAATTTTTCAAATAGAAAAAAGCTTTGATGGTATTAATAAAATTTGTTTCATATTTTTGAAGTTTTTATTAGTATTTATACCTTTTAAAATTTTAAAATACTTTTTAAGCGTGAAAAAAATTTAAAGAAAATTTGGTATGTAAAAAAAGAGGGATCCATATAGTAGTATGTTTTTTATTTTTTGTTTTTAATCATTAATAAAGACTATTTTTATTATAATTTATTTTTAGTTATTTTATAATTAAGATTATCAAAATACCCTTATTTTAAAATTGTTTATTAGTTTGCCATTAAAATTCCAACAGAAAGACCACTTTTATTAACATTTCATACTTCAAGAGAACATATGTTATGTTTTAAAGTTTGAAGGACAAAGTGTTACAAAGACTATAGTTTAGGATAAATTTTTGTAATTATTTCTTTTTTAAGATATTTCTTTTATATCAGATATCATTTTCATAACTAAATCTTTTTATTTATCTAATAGTCTACTGAAATAACCGTCTCTTAAAATAATCAATTGATAAAAATACTTTAATAGTATGTTTCGAAACACCGGTAGTCTTGCTATACTAATACTTTACATAATGCACATATAATTGCTTGTATCATCTGTTGAAAATATATTAATAATAATTGTTACCAAGGGTGATATTTATTTTCCTAAATAATAATGATTTGAACCAAAGTATTAATATACAAACCTGTCCAAAGTACACTTCACCTGGAGAGTGGGTTCAAAGCCTATCTAGAACAGCGCCATTTATCTTGACTCGTGGTGGCATGAAGTTAAGTGGGCAAAGAAGAAAGGAAACTTAAAAAGGGTGTTCCGCGTATTAGTTCTTATTAAAATTTTTAGTTGTTGTAATGTAAAGTTTTTATCTAATACAATGATAAAAAAAATAAACTATAATATATAACTTTTATATAGTTTTAATTCAAAATTTCAGCTTTAATCACACAATTCTTACATAGTTTTAATTCAAAATTTCAGCTCTAATCACATCTTTTAAATATCTTCTATATATATATATATATATATATATATATATATTGTCTATCAAATTAGATAAACTTTTCATAAATCATAATGAGGCTCCTTTTGTTGTGGAATAAGTTTGCTCACAAGGGTAGGTCGGTTTACACATGCCCTCAAAGAGGGTACTGCCCAAAATTAGTGGCTGCATGTATCTGGCCTGAGACCACCCAAACCATGTTAAATGGGTCAAAATTGTTTTATTTATTTTTTTTGTGAGTAATAAAAATGTTATAATGAAGTTGACAATACGTTCACCACATTGATTTTAGCTGCCTTCACCACATTGTCTCGGCCATATTTGAGTTTTCTTAATTATTGTAGTTACCGGACTTATCATGTTTTAAACTTTGCTATAACTTTTAAAGTTTATTTTAGAATTTTTTTTTAAAGCTAAGTTGAGATCTAGTTTCTGAGAAAGCATTTTAATGGAATGAATGTAATAGATTTAAAAAATGATATTAACATGGAAAGAAAAACAAATAAACCTAACAAATAAGTTAAACCAAAACTTATAACTAGCAAAATTAGAACTCACCGCTAGCTCGTTACTAACTAAAACAAACATGACAAAGCAACAGAAAGGAGGAACCGAATACCAATACTTTGGACTGCATTTGGGAGGACTTTCTACCACCGGGGAAAAGTCCTGAAAAAATTGGCATACGCTCTGTGGCGAGCACCGTATCACCAACGCTAAAATGAGCCTTTGCATTTCGTATGGCAACATGGGCATCGGCCAAGCGGCTTTGGTTTAGTCAGAATTTTCATATGAAACAACTTATATGGGATCTACATCCAAGCATAAGAGTGCCTATTAGATATTTTTGTGGAATCTACACCTCAAGTCTTCAACTTGCCCCATTGAAATGAAGGCAAGCCTTGAAATATATCCACCTACAAGCTCAACATTGTGTTATCCCAAAAGTTTGTACAACTCAAAAACAAAATGAAAAAACAACATTGAACCAGATCAACAAAAGAACCACTCGTGGCAGACAATTGATGAGATAAACATTCAAGTACAAATTATTAATGCCGCTATTTCTCAATAAGGAAACTCCATTAAAAAAAAAAGGAGCACAATCAAACTCTACTTTCCGCGCCTGACAGGTCCAGTTTTGCATCCAGACTTAGTTGGCTTGCCCCAAGGTGTTAGAGAAGTGCGCCCGAAAGGTCCACCGCCCTTGCTCTTACCCTCACCTCTATCATGGTTGATTTTTTAATTATGTTCGATCTCCTTCCTTTAAGGTGCTTATTCATCTCATAAACCAGACAGAGAGCAAAATTGGATGAAAATGATATCCAAATTTAGTTTGCTTAATCTCGTTTTCATATTTCAATTCAAGGATATTCAACCATAGGAAAACATTGAAAAGCAATCAAATGACGATTTGGGAGACATTGCTGTAAACGTTTATTCTGTTACACAGTAAAAAGAAATATGGAAGTTGGAAAACCAACTAGAGCTCAACGTCTTGCATCAAAAAATTGAAGTTATTGCAAAAGAAGTGGTATTAATAGGATCCATTCCATAGGCATTCTCTTCATGAAAGGACTTTAAGAACTTCAGCAGTGACTTCTTTTGGAGGTCTCTCTGCGTGCAGTTCCGCAAGTACACGTTTTTTGGCATAATAATTGATTACCTGCAGGTCAAAGAGTCGTACAAAAATATTAGAATACTTCCAATAATTAATAAATAAAGATGAAACGGAGAATGTAAAATGCTGAACCAAGAAATAAAAAAAAATACTAATCCTAATGCGAATGCTAATCACGGCACCCCCTCGAATTAACGCGATTTCTATTTCTAGTTCTATTTTGTCATAAATTAATAAAATCCTCCCTTCTTTTAGAACATAAGCAAAAATGCTTCAAAGCTGAATCATTAGCAACATTGAAAATCTTTCCTCAGTTACAAACTGATGCCTATTGTTTAGTGCCAAAAAGTGTAACTTGAAAGAGTATGCAGCAACCAGCTGAAAATGCCTTCTAGATTTGAACCCTCTTTGTATGGCTATTATCACCATAATACGACATGTATAATTAATTACTTGAAGAATGAAGCATACCGGTTCGGTTTGTCTGTGAAATGCTTCCAGCCTGGACTTGAGAACTTCTGCAGTATCATCTTTTCTCTGAATCAGCGGCTCTCCTGTGACCTTTAGCCAATGCCAGAGAAGGAAATAAGAATCTTCAATAGAAGACGGGGCAAAAATTTTGATGCCATTGTTTTATTCATTCATCAGAGTTTCCAACAGTTGAATATTGACACTGTAACGTGGCTGTATCTATAGATTTATGGATAACAAAGCATGTCACACAAACTTTTTTCTGATAGATTGTATTCAGGATCTTTCTTGTTACATTGTTCTAAAATATTACTCTGCTCGAACACTAGAACAAGTTGATGAGCTTTGGTTTAGTTTATCGCATCAAGCTTGCAATTTGACATTATTGAACCTATAACAAAGAGTAAATACAGAGAGGTTGCGTTTCACTTCAAAAAGAAAAAGAAATAAATACCTAAATTGAACTTACATCGTCACGACCAGCAACTTTTGGAGGTGCAAATTTTGTGTGGTAAGACCGACCACTAGAAGGGTGTATCCATCGACCGGTGATCCTCTCCTCTAGTACGGAGTCATCAATTGCAAAATCGAGAACCTTGTCGATTTTGGCTCCTTGTTTTTCAAGCATCTCATCTAGCTGTTATTCAATTAAAAGAAACATATAACAAGTCAATTTTGCGAAGAGTGAAGCCTAAAAATGGTAAAAGCAAAGGAGGAAACAAAGTGATGAAAGCATAAGGAGACCTTTTGAGCTTGGACAACGGTCCTTGGAAAACCATCCAGGATAAACCCTTTTTGACATGATGGTTTCTTCATGGCTTCATCAATTATACCAACAACCAAGTCATCAGAAACAAGTTCTCCCTGCCAAACCAATTTAATAGTATTAAAATTAAGCCTTAACCAAGAAAGAATAATTATTCGGGAAAACAAAACAAAAAACAAGGAGCAAAGTACCTTATCCATGGCTTCTTTGGCCTTAATGCCAAGAGGAGTTTTAGCAGCAACAGCAGCTCTCAGCATATCACCAGTAGCTAAATGGCACAAGCAGTACTCCTCCTTGATTATCGGAGACTGTGTACCTTTTCCAGATCCAGGCGGGCCTGCCATTCATCTAAATATCTCAAAAAATGCACATTGGACTTAAAACCAATGCCTTGCTGTATATATCAGTTATTTAACTGGCTAAATTGGATGTATCATTTTCAGGCATGATAAAAACTTCAATCATAGACCCAAAAACTATCCAATTTTATCAGAGTTTAGATTCCAAACTGAAAAGCAACCAACTTTTTAATCCTCTACTTACCTTATTAATACAAAATGGCCATATCAAACACACCCTTTCATCATTCAACGTTAGAATAGCTAAACAGTAAACAAACTCTTGTTCTTTTCCTCCCATGTATTTAAATTTCATCAAAAGATGAAGATGCTATACCGATGAGAATCAGACGCTTATCGGGTTTGGAGGAGCACTTGAATCGGCGTAAGAGTTCGGTCATTATGTCAACGGAAGGAATGTCCTCCACAGCAACAACAGAGCTCCCCATTCTCTTCTGTTCTCTTCTCTTCTCTCTCTTACTCTCTGCTTGCTCTTCTTTAGCACAATGGCTGTATCTGCTATGTTGTAAAGGACCTGAGAATGAAGGCAGAAATGGATTTGCAGAAGTCAGAGATTCAAACCATGAAACCAACCTTGGTGGTAGGTGTAGTGTCTCATTTCATGTCTGGTAACAAAGAGGAGACCAAAAAGGGTAGTTGGACCTTTTTGTAAATGGGTTGGTAGTTTGATGGCGTGTGACTAATGGATCCCACTTATTTATTAATATTTATTTATTAATATCATTACAAAGTATAGACTATTTTTATTTATTGTCTAGAGGTATAGAGTAGAAATTAAACGAAGAATACTAAAGGCTTGCCTCTATGTTTATTGCATCGTTTGGTGCTTCTTGATATTTCCTTTGTACAAAAGAACCGACCTATCCTCAAATTTGCTTGCAAGATATAATATCTTACTAATAAATATGATTATAATTCAGAAGCATATTTCATGGATGAGTGCTTACAAGGTTCTTCTTTTTCTATTTAAGGATGTCATTTCTTTCCTTTGAAATAAAAAAGTATGACATCACATTAACATTTCCTTTACTCGGCATGTACAGTTGACTCTTATAACATCTCACCATCCAAAAAAAAAAAAAAAAACCTTAGAAATTCTGTATTACTAACTTACTACGCTTGGATTCGTTAAAATTAGATTCGTCAAATGTCTAATCCCTTCTGCTTAATACTAATGGCAATAGGACTGATATTAGCTACTGTAGAAACATAGCTTGGACGCACAAATTTGCACTGGTTTTCAAAGCTCAAAAAATCGTAGGGCGAATAAGAATACTATTTCTAGAAAGTTGAATGTCAAACGTAGTATTTTGGTGAAAAATTTAAGCTTAGTTTTCACTTTAAAATGGTACAGATCAATTAGAAGACTTCGAAAGCATAATCAAAAGTATATATATATAACCTAATTAACGCTATATCATATGGGTGTGATAAATCTTTAGCTGTGAAAATTTTTCATAAACAGAATCTTCGCCCGTAAATAGGCAATGGCACGCCTCCTTTGGGCTTCGTGACGAATCTTTTAATGGTTGGAAATATGGCGCAGAATGAACCAACAGCGACAGACAATGGCATCTCAATCGTCACAGATCACTATGCCTCCATGATAATCAATTCTTTAACAGAACTTCCAAGTCATTGGTTTGCTAAATGCTGATGAGATGTGAAACATCTTCAACAGATTCTATCCTTTGGATGAGTCCAACCGTTTGATGGAAATTTGAACCCACAGACTCACAGACCACTTCTCAGCACCTTCAATTTCTGTTGACAGGCTCACAACTCACCAGCTGCAGTAAAGGCTAATCAAGTAATCAACAGATGACAAATGAGCTTATTTCTTCCCTTTACGAGCAAGAAACCGTTCCCTAGCTGCCTGTATTCTATTTTCACGGTCATCTGGAATTCCGGCGCTGACATCTTTTTTTGGCAAGTCTGAGAGTTTCCCATCACATCTGTCTTCGTGAGCGATCCCACCACTGTACACAAGCGAAAATGCACAAGTCATCTATGTTTGTATACAAACTTCAACAGTGAACAAAATGAACCCTCTTCGGAATTGCTTTTAGAAAAGCCCACTTACCTTAATTTGTTGATATTGATTTTATTGACCTTGTTCATGATGGGCGTCACCCATTTAACATCAACAGAACATACATTACGCAAGTATGGGCGTGTAGTTGCAACAAGCTCGTGGTACAAAATGTAGTCTGGGAGATTTCCTTCCTCATCTGGTTTCAAAGCAGAGGATGGATGCACCTAAAATGAAATAGTTGTTTACTTACAAACAGCTACGCTTTCAAAAAGTCAAACCTCAGTAACCAATGCTGCAATTAATTAGTCATTAATTTTAGCATGATGTAGCCAGACAAAATTTCATAGGTTACTCCACTAAATTTTGAAACAAATACCTGTACCCCTTGAGGCTTAAAACCTAATGTTCGATACCCATTGTGATGTATCATTCTCTCGGCAAGCTGGTTTGCATAACCTACACACAAAGCTTTCCTCAAATGGTAATAATCCCGTTGGTTTTCTCTCCATCTTCTGCGTGTCTGTACGTCTAATGGTCCTGTTTCAGAAACAACATAACAAGAATGTCAAAATGGTACCTACAGCTGGAATAAAAAAACCTTCTAGACTCCAGGTAAACCAAATTTAACTATATAATGTATTCTCATCCTCTATAGGTGCACTTTTCCAACCATTACACGTGAGGGGTGTGTGTAGAAAACTTTTACCAAAACCTATACAGCTAATTTAAAATATACTCGCATGATATCTACTCTAAAGCTCACAATAATACAGCTTTACTAACCCTTTGCAATTTTCTCCATTATCTGAAGCAACTGTTTCCGGACGTCCTTAATAAAAGTCATCCCTCTCACCTGCAATGAGGAAAATTAAATAAAATGTTCCTTTCTCTTCTTCCTTTTTTATTTTGTTGGAGAGAAGTTGCATATCAGAACAAAAATGTTACACATTCTCTCATAATTCATTAATCAAATTTGAAGGTGTCCTCTTCTCATGACAAAAATCCAATGTATATGATGGAAAACAAATTGCATGTTCAGCACCAGACCACAGGTCAAGAACAGCATCTAAAACATGGATTCCATTATGAAATACGATAGGGGCCCAAAAGAATAGACCATCTTATTCCTGTTAGATAATCTGTGTGACTCCACTTAAGTGCCTAGGCTTGGATAGTTTACATGAAAATAAATTATAGGAGTCATCTAAGATTGATTCTATTGAAACACATCATAATTTGCCAATGTAAAAAGAAACCTGCAAGCCATTCTCTTTACACCAATCAATATCATAGTCCGTTTGATGCCAGAACTCATAGATTTGTAGCAACTGAATATGATCTCCCCAGCCAGAACCATCAGG
This sequence comes from Artocarpus hirsutus, assembly GCA_946598075.1. NCBI lineage: Eukaryota > Viridiplantae > Streptophyta > Magnoliopsida > Rosales > Moraceae > Artocarpus > Artocarpus hirsutus. The sequence continues at coordinate 12,997 of CAMOHE010051096.1, forward strand.
AAGGCCCAAATGATTCTGTTTCCTCTTCTTCTCGGTATCCTTGCTGCAAGTGGAGGTAAAGCTATCAGAACAATATTTTCTTGGGAATACATAACAGGTCCGTTTAGTAAATGGATTCGAATTAGTGATTTAATTTGAGTTAGTGATTTGAATTGTTATTTAAATTGATATTTGGATGCACATTTAAGTTTTAATCTAAGTATGGAATAAAATTAAAATTTGTGTTTGGAGAGATAATGAAAATAGTTTTTGATTTATCAACAAATCTAATAAAATCTTAATGTTAATGATCCTAAAAAATATGTAATATGGATCTTAGTTTATTCCTCTCTCTATTAGGAACACAATGAAAAAAGAATTATCTCAATAGGAGAGAGAATTTTAGTTTTTACTGTAGCAAAGATATCCAAGCATCAAAAGTTTAGGGGGGAGTCAGAATTCTAAAAACTTAAATTCTTGATACTCAAAGGATTCAGATTTTGGGGAAAACAAACACGTATCCAAGGGATTCTTAATACTCGAATCCAAATTTGAGTCCAAAGAATCCAAAGAGTTTTCGAAACAAACGAACCCAAGATTTCACAGGCGTACAAGTTCCTCTTTGTGGAAAGATACGGTTCCATAATTTGTTGTGTGATTAGCATTAGATAAAGTCAAAAGATTTCTAAATATAGCTGTCCTATTGCTGTCCCTCAACAGTCCCAAAAATTTCTAGTTCTTGGTGGTTTCTTTCATTCATAGATGATTGCACCAGGGTTTCTTAGATATTCTTGCTCAAAAATAAAAATGATGTGAGTCATGTTTTTCCTAATTTCCATACAATGATCCAAAATCAATTCAGCGCAAAAATAAAAAGAGTTAGGACTGATAATGCTCAGGACTATTTCAATCAAGCTTTGTCTCCTCACCTTCAAAAGGAAGGAATTATTCATGAGTTGTCCTATGTCACTACCCCACAACAAAATGGGGTAGCTGAGAGGAAAAACTGCCATCTCTTAGATAGTACATGAGCACTCTTATTCCATCATAATATACCAAAACATTATTGGGGGGAAGCAGTGCTTACATCTGCTCACATTATAAACAGAATTCCTTCTAGAGTCTTAGAATCAAAAAGCCCAATGGAAGTCCTTTCTAAGTTCTATCCCAATCTTAGTGTTGCAAAGAATCTTACTCCTCGGATATTTGGGTGTACTTCGTTTGTCCATATTCATAATCATAACAGGGGAAAATTGGATCCTAGAGCCATTAAATGTGTGTTTATCAGATACTCTTCCACTCAGAAGGATTACAAATGCTTTTATCTACCCACCAAAAAACTATATGTCTCAGCCGATGTCACATTTGTGGAAGAGAAACCGTATTTTACCACACCTTATCTTCAGGAGGAGACATCTAACATGGAGGGTAAATATTTTCTTCTTCTCGAGTTATCATCTTCCACATCACCTAACACATCGACACCTAACACAAATTCTCATGCTGAGCCTCCTGTCCCATCTAAGTCTGAAACCCTTGTTGCACCTAAGGCTGAGACCCATGTTTCATTTGAGTCCGAGCCTCCTATTCCATCTGCTCCTAGTCCACCCAAGTCTTCAATAAGGGATAATAAAAAAGTTTTTGATCATTTTCGGTCTGAACAGGTATACTCAAGGAAGGAAGCTCCAACTCCGAATCCGAGGCAAGTTCAAGTCACTAATCCGAGACCTGAGAATGAGATAACAGCATCTGAACCCAACTTACCTATTGATCTCCAACTTCCAGAAACTCAGATAACAGACCTAGATATACCCATAGCTATGAGGAAAGGAACTCGAGAGTGCACCAAACGATCACTATACCCTTTATCTTATTTCATATCCTTTAAAACATTCTCATCAGTCCATAAGAGTTTTCTCACGAGCCTAAGTGAAATATCTATCCCAAATACCTTATTTGAGGCATTGTCCAAAGAGGAAGGGAGAAGAGCCATGAGGGTTAAAATGGATGCATTGGAAAAAAATGAGACATGGGAAATGGTCGATCTACCAAAAGGAAAGAAAGTAGTAGGGTGTAAGAAGGTTTTCTTCTTGAAGTTTAAGGCTGACGGATCACTAGAGTGCTACAAAGCAAGACTAGTTGCTAAGGGTACATTCAGACTTACGGAGTTGATTATCAAGAGACTTTTGTACCTGTACCAAAAATGAACACTGTAAGGATATTGTTGTCTCTAGCAGCCAGCTTCAATTGGAAACTACAATAGTATGATGTGAAGAATGCCTTTCTCCATGGTGATTTGGAAGAAGGAATCTATATGAGTATCCCTCCAGGATTTGGAGGACTTGAAAGGAATAAAGTACGTCGGTTAAGGAAAGCTCTATACGGCTTGAAACAGTCTCCATGTGCTTGGTTTGGAAGGTTTACTAAAGTAATGTTAGCAACCGGATACAAGCAGAGTCAGGGAGATCATACATTGTTCATCAAACATTCGGCCTCAGGGGGAGTCACAGTTTTGATAGTTTATGTAGATGACATAATTGTGACCGGAAATGATGAAAAAGAAAAGGAAGTTTTAAAACAGTGTCTGATCAAGGAATTTGAGATAAAAGATTTGGGAAGATTGAAATACTTTCTTGGAATTCAAATAGCTCACTCCAACCATGGAATCTTTATCTTTCAGCAAAAATATGTTATCGATCTCCTCAAGGAAACAAGAATGTTAGCAAGCAAACCGATTGCAACACTGATTGAGTAGAATCATAGACTTGGAGAAGCTGTTGAAGAGCAAGCAATAGATAGAGAGATGTACTAGAGATTAGTTGGAAAGCTCATCCATCTTTCTCATATACGGCCAGACATAGCATACTCTGTGAGTGTCATCCGTCAATTCATGCATCTCATATACGGCCAGACATAGCATACTCTGTGAGTGTCATCCGTCAATTCATGCATGCCCCCAAGGAGGTCCATCTTCGCGTAGTCTACAGAGTGCTTCATTATTTGAAAACCTATCCTAGAAAAGGAATAATGTTTAAAAGGAATCCCGAACTTGTTCTTGAAGCCTATATGGACACAGATTATGTAGGGTCTCTTGTAGATCGTAGGTCTGCCACAGGTTATTGTACCTTCCTTCGAGGAAATTTAAAAACATGGTGAAGCAAGAAACCAAAACGTTGTAGCACAGTCAAGTGCAGAAGCCGAGTTTAGAGCAATGGCTCAGGGAGTCTGTGAATTGCTATGGCTGAAAATTATAAAAGACGACCTAAAGATTAAGTGAAGTGGGCCAATGAGACTCTACTGTGACAAAAAATCAGCCATTCGCATTGCACATAATCCAATGCAACATGACCGAACCAGGCATATTGAGATAGACATGTGTTTTATCAAGGAGAAACTGAAAAGCGGGCTAATATGTACCCCATACATTCATACAGATGGCCAACTAGCAGATGTACTAACGAAGGACTCAACAGTGGTATTTTTCAGGAGATTATTGGCAAGCTGGGAATAGATGATATATATTCAACAGCTTGAGGGGGAGTGTGGAAAGATACGGTTCCATGACTTGTGGTGTGTTTAGCATTAGATAAAATCAAAAGATTTCTAGATATAGCTGTCCCTAAGTCAAAGATTTCTGTATATATATGTTAGAGATTTAATTTCCTTAGTCAAATATTTGTTAGTCCTTAGATTTCTGATTTCCTTAGTCAAAGATTTATGTCAGGATATAGGATTACTTAGTTGTTTTCTTATTTTTATTTTGTTGTATCTCTCGTATATAAGCCTAGCAAAGGCTCGTGTAAAACATAGAGTAATGCAAGCATTTTTCAGTAACTTTTTCCACACTCTTCATGGTCGTTGAAATATAGAATTGCTAGTTAACATACGAGACTAGATTATGCTGTCCTTGTCATTGTTCTTGTTTAGGATCAAGAGGCAGGGCAAAGGAAAGAAAAGGCAAGAGACGCCCTGACTAAATAACACAATTAAAAAACATATGTTCATAAGTACCATAAAATTCAGGATTTTCAGATGAAAAGGAAGTTTTGTAATTTGCACTTACAAAGATAACCTGAAAGTTTCAAAGTATAATAGCACTCTCAAAACCATTTAAGATTCACAATCTAGAAAAAAAAAATGCAATGTTTTCAGGGCATCCTGACAGGAACTCTACAACGAGAAAAGTTCATGTTCTAACCTTCGACCAACAAACAATGCAGTTTCTGCAGATAACATAGCTGCAATGGTCAAAGCCTGAGATAAACATCCATATTCATTTGCCTCCATCAAAGTTCTTGAAAGCGAGGGTTCTAAAGGAAGCTCTACAAAAAACCAACAAAAGCACACAGTGCAATTTAAATTTACTAACATTTGAATCTAATACTTTCCAACATAAAGTACATATTTTGTACCAAACATTATAGTCCAAGCTTGGAAGCTTCCCCACCCCACCCCACCCACACAAACAAGCACACAAAATCCAAAGATTGGATTAAAGAGGTGACTCAGTCAAATGCATCAAAGGATTACACCATCTAATGTCCATATGTAAGTAAAGCATAGATTGATTTATAAAAAGATAACTCGTATGTCTGTGTTTTGAAAATACAAAAGACAAAGCAGAAAAAAGGGTCCAGAGATCCGATGAGGTTGGGTCCTTGCATGCAAAATCTGATCATGTCAGACGAAACCAAAATTGAAAAAAACTTTATGAAAAAACTTTATACATACTTCTATTGCTAGCAGCGTGCAGTCACTATAGTTAAAATTCTTCAACATTGGATGATAATCATACCTGCCATTGTTCGTCCAGTTGATGTGATCCACCCATTTTCATCAATAGCGTCAATGAGATATAATTGCCTTAAAGCATCTTCTAAAGACTCAGCTGCCACAAAGACCATAAGTTTTAAACAAGAGGACCATGAGTTTAGAATTCTATTCCTAAGCAATAAGAGGGATGAAAAAGAAAAGAATGCACAATTTTACATTTTTCTTGTCAAAGGTTGAATTTGACTTATAAAGAGACCTAAATATCCTTCATATTTTCAAATAATTATATATATTGGTTTGTTCCTGTTCTTAAAAAAAATGAAAATTCATTTTTATACCTAATATTTTGATGTTGTAAAATATGAGACCTTGCCTTTTAGAATGTTTAGTATTTATATCTTGAATTTCAAATTTATGCTTAATTGTTTCCTTCTCTAGGTCAATTGTCAATTTTGACAAAAATAATACCTAACGCCCTTAAAGTACTCCCAAGCAATAAAAGGGATGAAAATGAAAAATAACACTACTGCATTACTTACAGGAAGGTGGATCAAGGAAATCGAATTTCAGAATATCAATATCTGAAAGGTCCAAAGATTTCAAATAAAGAACACTTCCAGCAAGGGAGGATCTCTGTATTTCGGGAACTGTTACATCTAAGAATTCATCATTGTAAACCTTGGAAGGGTATAGGCGATAACACTTCCCTGGACGTGTTCTTCCAGCTCGTCCTGCACGTTGATTAGCTTGAACTCTGCAATAAATTGAACGTAAATCTAACTAAATAAAAAATAAATAAATTGTTTTAAAGGGAATTGATTATCAACAAGCTACTGATAAAAAAAAAAAAAAAAAAAAATCGATCAAACAAAAAGAATAGGATACAGAAGCATTTCAGGACTGACAACTTAATTTTCAGGCTTCCTTTTACCTTCTCATCAAATTCATCAACCAAATTTCAACAAAGTTAAAATCTTTCAACACACACACACACACACACTTACTGTTTTTGTGTGTGTGCAAATCACTAGTATACTGAGAATCAAACAAACACAAGAATCAATTATCAATCTCCGATGCATACTAAGAAATAATAAAGATATATTATATTATGAAAACATGAACTCCTTACTTGCTAATTTGAACAATATCAAGGGAGTACATCCCTATTGATGGATTGTATTGTCGTTGCTTCACATAGCCAGAATCAATAACGTACCTATCATTTGAACGTAATAATTAGTCAATATAATAAACTGTCGAATAAAGTAAACAATAAACAAGATATAAATCAGAAATTGACCGAAGGAATACAACTTCTAATCAAAATAGTTCTTATGCAAATAAGTTACTCTTACACAACACCATCGACGGTCAAGGAAGTCTCAGCAATGTTTGTGGCAACAATTATTCTCCTACAGTTTGGGGGTGGAGGACTGAATACACGCACCTGTAGGATAAAATATAGATAATATTAGCCAAAAAGTTATTTACATATTGAATACATGGGCATCTCCAAGAAAAAATTTAAACCAATAAATACCAAGGCACTTGCCTGCATATCAGGTGGCAAAGAACCATGAAGGGGAAGGATTATCGCATCCATACACGATCCTTCCTCCAGGCTTCTAATTCTATCTTCTAATTTTGATACCAACTTCTCGATATCATCCTATGTGCAATGGCAACTTTTAGTTATTAAAAGAATTGTAAAGCCAAAAACAATAAAACAAGTCAAAATGCAAAAGTAAATGTATGGAGAGATATAGAAAGAGAAAGAGAGATCACACCTGTCCAGTCAAAAATATTAGGACATCCCCTTCTGGTTCCCGAACATGGATATCTGTTAAGATATCGATGGTTAGCACTTAGTACAATAATATATCGATGGTTAGCACTTAGTACAATCTCAATAGACAAATGCGCAGTATTTCTTTATGTTTATAACAGGCAACTAAATAATGGCGAATATAGAATATATCATAACAAGCTACCAAATTAGTGATATTGTCAAGGAGTAAACTAAAATTTGATCATACCCAGAGCTGTCTTCAAAGCTGCGGCATGGTAAGAGCTTTTTAGACGCTCATTGCTGTACAATATTTCCACTGGGTACAGCTTCCCGGGCACATTAAGTACCGGGCAATTCGAAAAGAACTTCGAAACTTTTTCACCATCAAGCGTTGCAGAAGTAATAAGAACTTTCAAATTTGACTTTCTCATTCCAGTCAAACGCTTCACCAGTCCCAACAATATGTCCCTAAATCAGCAAATTTGAAGAAGAAAAAAAAGGGTTAGATTTCCAACATTTCAAATGAAGAAGAAATTTGAGCTAAGATTCTAGTGTAGAAAAGCTTACTCACGTGTTGAGACTCCTTTCATGAGCTTCGTCAAGTATTATAACTGAATACTGATTAAGCTCTGGATTGGCCAAACTTTCGCGGAGAAGAACTCCATCAGTTAGGTATCTGAGCAATTCACAAGTATTAACTAAGAAAGCTAAACAGAACATGGAAATAGCAACAAAATTGAAGTCAAATTTCAATGGAAACTTTGATGGATTTACTTGATGCAGGTTTTTTCCGAAGTTCTATCTTCAAATCTTATGGCATATCCAACTTCTTCCCCAAGACGAACACCAAGCTCCTGCGCAACACGTCTGTGAACAGTAAAATCGTGTGAAGAAGGATGAAGGAGAAGAAGAAATAACGCGTGGAAAAGAGAAAATGTGTTGTCTTTGAGGATATACCTAGCGACGGAGACGGCGGCGACACGGCGGGGCTGGGTAACGGCGACGATTCCAGATTTGGTGTAGCCACTCCGGTGAAGCATCTGAGAAAGCTGCGTGCTTTTTCCCGAGCCTGTCTCCCCGATGATTACGACCACCTGATTCCGTTCCACTGTTTCGATGATTTTCTCTTCGAATTGGACGATTGGCAGGTTCGCCATGGCTGAACTGAACCAGGCGGAAGCTCGAAAGAGTGCAGGAAAGTTGGGTTTTTAAAGAAGAACTAGATCGAAGAAAGGCTTAAAAGAAAAACGCCATGTCGTTCGTATGTATGGATTTCATGTCGTTTAGTTTCAAAAGTCGGTAATTTTTTTTATAGTTTTAGGTAATTTCGTTTATTTATGGAATAAGTTAATTATATAATTATACCTATTAGTTTCAATTATTTTTTAATTTTTTTCTCTATTTTTAAAAAATACAAATAAAATATTTAAATTTAAAAAACTTATTCTAATTTTATTCATATAAATACAAAAAATTAAGCAGAATGACATAATTATTTTTAAATAGTTATAAAAAATATCTCATAAAAATAAAAGTATAAAAACTCCTAAAACAAAATATCAAATTTTAAGAAAAAGTTTATAAGTTTTATGTCTTTTTAAATGTTAAAATATTTGTTAAAAACTTTCTCAGGAAGAAAAATATATTTTAAAAATAAATTCGGTCTAATTAAAGGTATGTTTGTTTTATTTTTATTTTTTTGTCCAAAAAGTCTGTGAGGGATAAAATAGAAACCAAGTTTTTTAAATTCAAATGATACTTTTGTAGTTTCTTAAAATAGAAGAAGAAATTAATAAATAGTTTAAACCAAGAAGTATAGTTATGTAATTAATCCTTTACAAAATTTACATGTAAGTGTTTGGGTCATTGGCAAATCATTCTTCAAAATTTTTTATTTTATCCATCAAACTTCAATAGTTTCATTAGTTTAGGAATAAATTAGGTGATATATCACTTTTTTTCTTATTACTATTGTGGTGTGCTATTAATTTTTCTTCATGTCACTTTTCTTAGTCAAAAAGATCAAAATACCCTTAGATAATGCTTTTTATCTTACCTTTTCTCAAAATGCTTATAATTAATTATGTTTCCGTATTCTTTATAAGTGATACGTTTTAAATTTTCTCATAAAAGTGGTAAGATTAAAAAACAATGCTACATAAGTAATATTTCTCTAATTGACCCTAAGAGGCAGTTTGGTATTGTTTTCAAAATAGGTGAAAATATTTTTGTTTTGAAAAATAAGAATTTTTTGAGAATTGGGCTGAGAGCGTTTTTAAAATTTTTATCTCAAAAAACATACGAAAACATATCCAAAAATTCTAAGAACGAAACCAAATGGGGCCTAAGTCTTTTAGGTGGCTAATCACTAAAATTAAAATGTTTTGAGAGCAATTTCTTAAGTGCAAAAGTTTAAGGGTGATATCGATTGACTAGTAGTAAACCAACGAGCCGTTATTATGAAATTTATTGTCGCTTATCTTTAAAAGTTAGTTGTCGTTTGCTTCTTAAAATGACCTCGTTTATCCTCTAAATTTACCGGTCGTTTGTCATTTCTAATATTCAGTATTTCCATTTAAAGATTCCATTCCTTTTTCAAATGCAAAACTATAAAGATGCAATTTTTCTGGCCTTTAATAAGAAGAAAATTTATCTTTTTGTCGCATTTAAGTTTCCATGTCGTTTAATTTTCACTGTTGTTTTACTAGTGTCCGCCTTTTCACCTTTATTGTCGTTGTGAGATTCTTTTGTCGTTTCTCTGGGTGCTTTCGTTTTTTGCTTTGAGTTTTTTACGTCGTTCCTTTTGTTTTTTGCCACTCTAATCAGTATTATTGTCTTTCGTCAGTTTTAGTGTTTGTTTTTAATTTGGTTCTCATGTCGTTCTGTTTTGAATGTTAATGTCGTTTACCGGGTGAAAGTTCACTAGCTGATCTATACAACGACATGTAGTTTATTGAAGTCATATGTCGTTTCATAAATTTTTTCTGTCGTTTGAAACTATAGAATGACTTGTCGTTTTATGTTATAATTAGAGGGGGTCCTCATTAAGAAATGGCCTGTGCTTTTATCAGAATCGTCCACCAATAAATTTCTCCAAGTTCTGTTAACTACTTTTCATTACAACATCACTTGGTGGTGTTGCATACTTGCAGTCTATTTCCATCAAATTCATTTTTGTATTCCCTTCCCAAACCCCCCCTTTTTATCAGAATCGTCCACCAATAAATTTCTCCAAGTTCTGTTAACTTTTCATTACAACATCACTCGGTGGTGTTGCATGCTTGCAGTCTATTTCCGTCAAATTCATTTTTGTATTCCCTTCCCAAACCCACCCCCACCTCCAACACCCCCCCCAACCCCCCGACCCCCCCGCCCAAACACCCCAACCAAAACTTGGAATTGATATTAGCCGTTAAAAGAAGGTTTGAAAGAAAATAATAAATTGAGTTAATAGTCAAGAATTATTATTAGAGAGATCTTTAAGTCTATCAAATACCACCAGGATTAAAAGATGCATACCTAATTTCTTTACCTAGTAGTTAGTTCACCAGATTAAACCAATCCTGGCAGATAATATAGCTCATTATCCGAGTGCTAAAGAAAACCAATAATGCCCATGACGTTCATTTTCAAGGCATTTTCACAAATTGCTTAAAAATCCTGCCTTAAAAGCTTACCAGCCCATTATGTGTTTGGCCAAAAAAGTCTCCCTTGTCACAAGCTTGATCCCTCTAACCCACAAATCCGCCATCTCATCACCACCTTTACACACAAAATGCACCTCCTTGTTCTTCGTGGTGACCACATGGAACAACCCCGGTTCGTCGGCATCTAATCTCCTCCGTCGGTTCCACCGGAACTTTTCGCTTGGCCCCACATCTGCCGCTTTACAGATCACATTCCTCTTGTTTGATTTCCCCCATCGCAACACCCCAACACCTTCAACCATCCTAAGAACTTTAACATGAGGAGACCCTTTACCACCCTTTGTGTGCTTCTTCACACGGCTTCCGCTCAAAACGAGCTCTCTTGCAAGCTCATCCAATATCACTCTTTCGGCTTCTGTTCCTTTCCCGTTGCTCCTCGCAAGAGAGAGAGCGGTTTCATGCTTAGCATTCTTCGTTTCGCATCTAGCCCCAAAAGCGATCAAAAGCTCGCACAGCCTACCATGGCCTCCACTGGCTGCCAACATCAATGGCGTGTTTCCTTCGTCATCTACAGCATTAACATCGCAACCACGGTTTGCAAATGCGCGAACATAATCAAAATCTCCACGCCGAGCCGCACGGTGTAGAGCATAGAAACGAGTAGTAGAACTATTGTGTCTAGTTTTAAGCACGTGTTTGAGCATTAGTTTCTCAAACTCGTCACTATTTTGATTCTGCTCCGAGAGTTTCAATGCAGTTTCACCGAATTTATTCTGTAGCTTCAGATCAGCCCCAGCATGGATAAGGGACTTGAAAGCTTCTAGGTGACCTAATTTTGCAGCTATCATAGTGGCCGAGAAGCCATTTTCGTCTTGCTCATCAAGATCTATATTTTCTCTGTCTATGAGTTTTTTCAGTGCTTCAATGTCGTTGGCTTTGGTCACAAACAACAGGGGAGAAAATACCTCCTTGTTGCTTGATTTAACGAAGTTGCCATCTCGAATTACATCCACAACTGCTTGCTGGAATCCGAGTGTCCATTTACCTGACTCTGCAATTGAGCTTGCGGATTGGCCAGAGAAATTGACCATACCGAAATCAGCACCGGCTGAAGCTAGAATTCTAAGGCATTCCTCGTGTTTATGTCTAGCACAGATCATTAGTGCGGTTTCTCCACACCCCATAGCGGAGTTGATGTTGCAGCCGGCTCTAATCAATTGCTCAAGAATAAGGGCAGATCCGAACCGAGCAGCCAAGTGAATGGGACGTAGCTCGGTCTTAGAAGTTGTCTTGATTGAGACTTCAATGTCTGCACCGCAGTTTAGCAGCACGTCTACTGCTCTAGGATTGTTGCATAAGATGGCGTGGTGGAGGATAGTCCTTCCGAAGTGAGGAATGTTGGGGGAAATGTGTTGAAGAAGCATGCTCAAAATAGCCCCACTGGCCTCAAAATACTCCACTGCACACCAAGTGACGCCGTAAGCCTCGGCTAGCCCTGCACCAACCCGAAAATCTTCGCCATTGTCCATGTCCCAGGACCATGCTCCCAGGTTCACTTTTATGTCTGTCCTGACTCCAGCCTATTGGTTTAATCCCAAACAGAAATACCGTCAAAATATGCCAGAGTGATTTTGCTTAATGTAAGTACATGGTCCTTTTTTTAACTAAAAAATATAAGAGACGCTATAATTAGCCTTATCCAAGTATGTCATCAAATGTCATAATTTCCTCCATAATAAATAAATATGAAAAGTACCAAAATGAAAAACACCAAGAATTTACTTATTTCAAACTAATAGGATATTCAATAAAGTCATATTACATTTCTCGTTTCTATATGTTACGTGAAAGTATGGCGCTTGTAGAAAATTATGTACAAGCCTATTTGTACTTTTATATTAGAATAAGCAGTTAAGCACATATATTTACCTGTAGGAGGAGTCTGACAACATTTGTTTGCCGGCTAACAATGGCAGCAACAAGTGCATAACAATTGACACATGCGTATAGAGATGGCTGGGAAGATTGAAGCAGCAAACGATCAGTTGCATTGGGGTCCACTCCACACTGCTAACAATCAAGATCACATCTTTGTCATCACAAAATCATAATTGTTCAAGCACATACACATTTCTTTTCTCATGAACTTTCCACAAGCCCCCTTTATACTACTACAACATTTGGAAGCAGAACGAAATCTTTTCCAATATTTTTGGAGGCTAGCGCCTCACATCAAGATAATGACATTGGCGAAACTCACAAGAAATCAAGCCTAAAATCATGCACTTTTTCTTTTCTATTTTTTTTTTTTAAAAGCACTGCGGTCTTGTGGTGCCTAACACAAACCTTGATAAGTGCATAAACCACATCGGTGAACCCTCGGCAGCTGGCCGAAACAAGCGCATGAACAGCGACCGGAGAGCGGATCATTTCGGACGCCATTAGGATCTCGGCATGCCTGGCCAGTCCCAAGTAGCTCGCCTCCAACAAAGCCTCCTCACACGCCTCCTGAGACGCTCCACAACTTATCAGAAGTTCCAGTATCTGCGTGTGACCTTCTCTCACTGCTGCGGTCGTTGCGTAGCCTCGAAACAGCTTCTGATTCACATTTGCTCCAACACTCTGCAGGCACATTCGTTCATAAAACTCAAATAACTATCTATTATTGTTATCTTATTGTTGTTTAATTATTTTTAATATATCTGAAGAATATTTCGTGTTTTTTCATTTGGGTTTGTTCTGGTTCTGTGTCTGCTATCGGAAGAGATCTCTAGACGTCACGAAATCTTTTGTTTCACGTGTTAGTACTGAAGACTAACTTACGCAATGAGAGATTGAGAAAACTGCAAGAATTTACTTGCTGAATATTCTTCCGGCTTATTTCTCGCGTCAGTTACAGAGTACATATATTCCATAATTATTGTGTCAATAAGAAAGGTAACATATTTCGATAAATAACGACAACCTTCAAAAAAAAAAAAAAAAACTCATTTATTTGTTAAGCATTATTATTAATTATGTGATGGATGGTATCAATGAATATAATCTTTTTTTTTCTTGTTGCTGAAAAAACATATTAAATTGAAAAGCTAAAAAAAAAATTACAATTCTTATCCAAAATAAAAAAAAAAAAAAGATCACAATCAAGGAAGATGGAAGCTAAGCAAATTAGGGTACTTTTCTAGTGCAGATGTTGCAGCATTTTTTTTAACTGTTGTCGCATCCTTTTAAGTATGCAAAATAGATAAACTCTTATGAAAAGTGCTTCATTAGAAGAGCAAAATAAATTCAATCAGTTGTTGAAAAATAAAAAATAAAAAAAGAGTAAAAAAAAATTTATCACAAATGATAATAGTAAACACCTAAAAAAATGATTTTAGTAGAACATTGTCCGAAAATAGGAAAGATATTTTGCATATGCAGAAAAGAAAATATATGTTAAAAAATAGTTGCGTGGTTGCAGCATATATAGAGTCAAATTAATACTACATCCTCTAATCTAAGGCTTAACTTTCAAATTCCTCGACACAGTTCAAAAAAAAAAATTGATGATAAATATTGCAGCAACGTATATAACGGAACAAAGAACAAACGACGATATTTCAAAGAAACCAAAAACCATGGAGAACGACATCATATATATAGGAACAAGGAAGAAACGACATTTCAAAGAAACAAAAAACTATAAAGAACGACATTACATATACATAGAAACAAAGAACGAACGACATTTCAAAGAAACAAAAAACCGTGAAGAACGACATTGTATATAGGAACAAAGAACGAACGACATTTCAAAAAACAAAAATTCATGAAGAACGACATTATTTATATAACGAAAAAAAAGCGAACGACATTTCAAAAAACCTTAAAAAAACGACACTATATATGTATATAACAAAACAAAGAGCGAACGACATGAAAAAAAAATGATTAAGATGCTTGCTTACGAGTAAATTCCGAACGAGTGGCAGATTCCCGGAGTGAGCAGCGAGGAACAGGGCAGTAACATCGGTGTTGAACTCGTCGTACTCGACTCGGACCTCGTGAGCCAGCTCGCCACGCAAGGCGATCTCCGTCCTTTTCGACCTCAGCCTCACCGTACCGACGAAGTTCACGTCGGTGAAAGGATCGGCCACGAGCTCGTACGCCAATTTCGCGTCGTTTGCGTGCACCGAGTCGACGAGTCGCTGCGAAACCTCCGCTTCGTAGTCTACGACGGGGAATACCTGTAATTTTCCCGCCATGAAAGTACCGCCGACGTTGGAGTTTCCGTACACCGTCATTCGTGACCGGTCTGTGACTGTGACTTTAGCCTCCCTCCCACTCTCTCCCCCCTATTTTCTCTCTCTAAAAAGCTGAGTTTGTTTGTGAGAGACGTTTGGCGTGAGGAGGAAAAAGCTTCGGCTAATTGCTAGAAGTAGAAGGAGGCTGTGACCGAGGTTTTACTTTTTTTTTTTTGACTAGGTTCCGTCGTGATAGACGTTCGGGATATTAAAGCCGTGGGGTCCACCGTATACAAAATTTGAGAAATTAAGATTGGAAAAAAAAAAAAAAAAAAAACTGGTTATGAACTTGTGAATTTCGTCTAGGTGGTTGGAACAAGCCAACAAGAAATGATCATCATCATCATCATCGTCCAAGCTTCTCTCTCTTTAAAATTTGCTAATTAATTATTCATTAGAATTTATGTCTACGATCTTCTCGGTTTTGGTATTTATTTCAGCAAAGAATCCAAATTTGTAAAATAATCATAATAATACAAAAATTATTCTGTAGGATATAAAAGAAATACAGATTTATGTCTTGTACCGTTTAATATTCAGTAAGTTTTGTTAAATTCATATTTTAATAATTTCTTTGTAATGTCATATGTTAAAATCAAAATCAAGGTAAGAGTATATTTTGTTTTAAATGGACCCAAATAGTTTAAGCATTGTCTTCTGTAACGTACATTTCAGAAAGATACTTAGCCTTGGCTTTCCAAGGCAATTAAAAGTGTAGAAACGTTTCCCTCTAATAATTAGGCCGATTTGAGGAAGAAATGTAGCAGTGATTAATATAATTAATGTTATATATGTACACTATTATCATTTGATTTGATAGTAATCCAATTATGAAAATCGGTGTAGATTATATCAATTAATTCTAATTAATCAACAACGTGATTTTTCCCTTGCTAATTCCTATTTATTTCCTCCAAATTATTGGATGGGAGATCGGATTTGGATTGGCCTTCAAATTATAAAAGAGAAATGGAAGTTGTTAATCTCTTCTTCTTTTATTTCCTTTAGCAAGAAAAAAAAAATAAAAGCACTAGTTATGTAGATAACATATGCTTCCAAATTTGTGATCCCCCATGAGACGATAGCCTAAAGTTTTAATGGATTCATTTGTATCAAACAATATTCTTGCCAAACACATTTTTGTCTTCCTCGAATTTGTTCTAATATTGGTTAATTAATTATTAAATACGATTAACCACCAAGCCGAAAAAGGCATACAATCTCTGATATTAACTCCATCATTAATAATACTTAAATAGTGAGAAAGACATAAGACTATTTTTTACCGTTAACGGTAGTTGTCATTGTCCAAGAGATCATATCTCAGAAAATGTTTTATAACAATGCTTGTTTTTTGTTCTTAGCCATAGCCGGATTAGGCCTGCATTACAAGGGAATTAAGTGGGAAAAAAAAACAAAAACAAATATTTTTAACTTTTATGATTAGTGGTTTGATAGTACTTTGATAGAAAATTACTTTACAATGTGGTACAATGTGGCTGTTGGCTTGTTCTTCACGAAAGAAGAGAACAAACAAGTAGGAATATTGGGTGGCCTGCCGTCTAGCCGTTCTATTCATTAACAACTAGCCGAAAAAGGAAAACAAGAGAAAAAAAAAAGGAGTGAAATGTGGTTAGATTGATAGGAATAATTGTTGCCAAGAGCTGTCAACGAGACACTAGCGAACATTGTTTTTTTTTAGTTAAATGACAAAACTTTGTTGCCAATGCATGTTTGCAGATAAAACGACAAGTTAACTTATTTATTTATTTTTTTTTCAGCTAATTACCCTTTTCTTAGAATTATTGATCTCCTCGAAATTTATCTCTTTGGTCCATTACCTTCAAGTTATGTTATTTGATTTCATCTGTTCCACCTGTGTTTTATGAATTGCTTCTGCACAAAATCGGGCTTTCCAACTCATAAATGATGGGAATTCACATTTTTGTTATCTTTGATGAAATCAAGTCCACTCCAAGGGAAAAAAAGCAAATAAAATAGTTAAATTCATATAATTTATAATTCACATCATTTTTGTAGAATTAGTATTATTCGAATATCCTACTTCTATGAAAAGATTTGCGCTTACTTCACGCGTGATACTTGTACAATTAGCTCCATAAAGTCTAATTATTCACCCTAGGAAGACTCAATCAAGGGCATTGGCAAAACGTTTAGTAGGCCTTTTATTTAATTCAATTTTATTTTTACAAAATGAAGTCTTTTAGAATTTTAAAATGCAAAATTATTAGTTAGATTCTTATATTAAGAACTAGCTAATATATATATATATATATATAGAACAATAATTAAAAGAAATTTTCTAATTTGTTCGTGAAAACTTAACTGGCATAAACGAGCTAAAGCTGGTTGTGACATTGTTTAATTAAGCATAAAAATGTGATGTGCCAGCCAAAGGAAAAGCAATTGGTGCAATTGACTTGCTGATGAGGTCATGCATCCAAAAGTTTTTGGGTCGAAGAAAGAGCCCAATACCTAATGTTTCTGGGTCAAATTGGGTCAAAAACTGGGCCACAAGACAGGGCGTGGTTGTTTATTTTACGTTTAAAAACAATTGACGTGATTATATTTATTAAATTAAAATATAGCTTTAACTTATAAAAATTTTATAAATATATCGTAATTATGCCATTAAAATTATTTATATATAATTATATAATACAATATATGATATTATTAAAATAATTATTATATTATTAAAGATATTTTTAAATTTTTTTAAATATTATATTAAATTTTAATTTTATCACAATAATTTAAACCTATTCTAATTTTTTCTTATATCCTTTCTTTCTTATTTATTTTATTAATTCGGGTTTGGATACTTGTCATTCTCTCAACGGGCTTTTCATCCACTCCTTTTCAATCAACGACCTTTTTCTTCAACTTTCAGCTTTCACTTCTTCATCTTTTCGTAAGCATTTTCCACACTGATATTTCATTAAGTTTCATTTTTATTGTCAGAAAGGAAAGTTCATCAACTACCAACAACAAGAACAACACAACAACAACAAAAATACTCCTTCATCCTCTTCTGCAATTGATCCTTACAAGCCAAACAAATATATATATATATACCCACACATGCACAGACACGCAGCAACTTTAACTCTTTTCTTGTTGTTATTGTAAGTACATTCCTGGGCTGAGCTAAAATCATCATTGTTTTGCTTCTTTTTTTTTATATATTTTTTTCAAATTTCCACTCGTTTTGATAAGTTATGCTCTTCATAATTGCTCTTTTTCCGATCTCCGTTTTCATGATGGAATGAATGATGACGAGTCTTACGACTTCATTTTTTCTTGGATTCACTCCTGCAAATTCTGGTTGTCGTTTCCCCGTTCTTCTTTTCATCTTGTATTGTTTAATCATGGCTGAGCTATATCAAAGATCAAAATCACGGATTTTTTTATTTTATTTTATTTACTGGTCGGCTATGTGCAACTGAGTTTGACTGGCTCTTTCAGTTCTCGCTCCATCTTTGTTTATTTTAATAATGATCTGTGAGGCAATTGATTGATTATATTAATCATGCTTTGTCAATTAGCTTGTTGTGGCTTCTCTCTTCAGGGTATCCAATTTGTAGTTGGTCTAAATTTCCTATTGCCCCGAATGAGAGGTGTGGGCCCGACCCAAAAAATAAAAAAAAAAAAAGAAAAAGAAAAAGAAAAAGAAAAAGAAAACTTGTGATACCTCCTCACGTTCTCCTTTGTTCTTATTTAATTGTAATAAAATATAATCAAGTTTGGCTTTTTATTTTTCTTGAGTGTCGTATGTTAATTCATATGCTAGGAAAAGAAATGGTCTTTCCATTTTGTTTGATCTTTTTTCGCAGTGCCCATTTGTCTTTATAGAGCGTTACCTGATTTTCTAAAAGCTTTTTTCTCTATATCTAGATCCATGGATAGAGGCATTGTAATTGACCAAACCCTGCAGTAAGAGCAATACCAAGTCTTTTTCCCAAAAAGGAGCCAAAACCAAAACAATGGTTCTTGGGATAAGATCGAAGAGTCGAAAAAGTGTTACGGTCGAGGTTGATTACCTCATCTATGTCCAAGAGATTAAGCCTTGGCCCTTGTCTCAGTCTCAGAAATTAGCTCAATCTGTGTTTCTTCAATGGGAAAATGGTGATCAAGCTTATGGATCCTTGACGGCTGGTGTTGGAGATGGGAAGATCGAGTTCACCGAGTCTTTTAGGCTTCCGGTTATGTTGTGTAAGGAAGCATCAAGGAAAGGCCAAGCCCGTGAAAGTTATCAGAAGAATAACTTGGAGTTTTACTTGTATGAACCTCGAAAAGACAAGCCAATGAAAGGTCAACTCTTGGGCTCTGCTGTGATAAACCTTGCTGATTATGGGATTATCAGGGAGACCATTAGTGTGACTGCTCCTATGAACTGCAAGAAGAGTCCTAAGAACTCCGGACAACCTGTTCTTTACATCAATATTCAGCCGTTCGGTAATGGAAGCTCTGGCTCATCGCCAAAGGGTAGCTTGTCAAAAGCAGCCTCTCTAGATAACGATGGAAGTGAGTCTGTCTCAGAAGCTATGCTTGATGGGAATGATGAAGAAGCCGAGATCGCCTCTTTTATCGATGATGATGTTGATGATGGTGCCTCCTCACACTCGTCACGCACTATTAACTCTTCTGCTTTGGAGACAACAGTCAGTCCAACACCAACTAGTGTTAAGGTATGGGATGCATTATGTGGCATTTCCACTTATTGTACTGAATCAAGATTCTGTTCTGGTTCATGGAATTAACCCATAGGCATGAAGTAGAATTTGGCTTTTGATATATCCGTTTGTTGAGCACAACCCGTCAAATGTGTTTGCATAACAATAAAACAATGCAGTGGCAATAATTCAGTCATTTTACATCTATGTAGTAGGAAATTTCTTAACCAATTAAATGGTGGATAGAAATCGTGTATAGAGATTGTTTGACCTTAACTATGCTGAATCTGATTATTTTCTTTGTTATGACGAAGCAAATTGAGTTTTATACTTGTTATTAATATATGTTTTATTAAATTGCAGATTGAACACGAAACAATCAAGGATGAAGTTGAAAGGAATGTTGGGGAGCTGAGTATAGCTTCAAGAGCTGAACCTGCAAACGCAGGGTCAAGTCCTCAAGCTAAAACAGTGAATCCCCACGACGGAAGTTCAGCATATTTGTCATTAATAGGCAGCTACTCCAATCCCGGGAATCCTCCAAATGATAATGTTGCTTTTCCCTACATTGCTCGGGATAGATCAGTGCCAACCCTGAAAAAGTCAGTAACCTATGCTTTTAGGTCTTCTTCTCCATCCCCAGGCTACCAAGATGATCCAAACCAGGCTATTAATAAAAGGCTTGTTGACGACAGTCCCCAAATGCAAAAATATGCTCAGGAACCCAGTAAAGACAATATTGCTGCTAATCTTACAGATAAAATTGCATCATCAAGTATGTACAGTCAGGAGGGTGAGAAGGGAAACCATACGGATTCACAAGCCACTCAAGAGGATGATAGAGATGTTTGGAAACAGACCGAAGATAGCACAAATAATCACTCTTCTACATACAGCAGTAGAGATATTTCTGTCCCTTGTAGTATTGTCAAAAATAACAAATTAAAGCATGCCAATTCTGTGCAGTTACCTTCTGAGACAGCTAAGAAGAATACACCATTAGTGTTGGACAACACTGAGTTCATTGAAAAGCCAAAGAGAGCTGAAGTGACCAAAGACACTCATGTTGGTGGTATAACTAATGCATTAGGTGTAGAAAAGGAAATTAAAAACTGCTTTTATGACAGCAAAGGTGAACTTAAGGCCGAAATCGATAAGCTCAAGGAAGAGTTGAGAGAGGCTGCAGCTGTTGAGGTTGGTCTGTATTCTATTGTTGCTGAGCATGGGAGCTCCACAAACAAAATACATGCTCCTGCTCGACGAATTTCAAGATTCTATTTTCATGCTTGCAAAGAAAGCTCCCCATCAAATAAGGCAAACGCAGCTAGAGCTGCTGTTTCTGGATTTATTTTGGTTTCTAAAGCATGTGGGAATGATGTTCCAAGGTATTTCGAGATCCTTACATGTGATATCTTGAAACAAAAGAAACTAATCTGGACAAATGTTTTGAAATGATATCCACGGACCTTTGCTATTAAAGATTTTTTTAGTATCCCGAGGTTATGAATTCATGCATGCATTGAGTTGTAGATTTTCCCACCGATACGAAATTTCTCCTCCTAGTTATCTGAGATTTTTGTCGTATGTTTTTATCCACAAACAGGTTGACTTTCCGGTTGTCAAAATGTTTTTATCCACAACAGGTTGACTTTCTGGTTGTCAAATTCAATCATGTTAAGAGCTATCATCAGCCAGACTGATGGGAAACTCTCTGGTGGACCTGGCGCTGACCATGGTGGTGGATTGGAAAGAAATGGGTTCCCTCCTCACAAAGACCAGAAGAATGACAAGAAAGAAAATTTTGATGATTGGGATGACCACCACCAAAAATTTCTGACTGCATTAGAAAAGTTTGAATCTTGGATGTTCACCCGAATTGTTGAGTCTGTCTGGTGGCAAGTTAGTCCATATTGTTTTTATCTTTCTTCGTCATTTTCTTTCATTCGTCTCAATTTTTTTTAAATTTTCTTCTATGAATATCTAGCCCAAATCTAAAGGTCTAACCTCCAATCCTGATATTGTTTCTTGTGCTCTCTTCAGACTATGACTCCACATATGCAGCCTGCAGCTGCAAAAAGCTCCAGCACAAGGAAAGCTTCTGGCAAAAAGTATGGTTTTGGTGATCATGATCGTGGAAATATCTCCATCGAACTCTGGAAGAAGGCTTTTAAAGATGCGTGTCAAAGGCTTTGTCCTTCTCGAGCTGGTGGTCATGAGTGCGGCTGCTTGCCTATGCTAGCTCGCTTGGTACGGTTGCTGGATCAAAATCTTTTTGTTTGGTTTACAGTGTTGAGCTTCTTAATTAACGCACTAACTTCATTGACATCTTCAAATACCATATAAGCATGAATCAGTGTCTAGATTTTTATTTGACAATTTTCACTGATGCGGCCACCTGCAAAAGTGCTTTGAAAAATATATTATCCATTACGTTTCAGGTTATGGAGCAGTTAGTGGATAGACTAGATGTGGCAATGTTCAATGCTATTCTTCGTGAAAATGCTGAAGAGATGCCAACAGATCCTGTATCTGACCCCATAAGTGATTCTAAGGTTCTTCCCATTCCTGCTGGGAGATCAAGCTTTGGGGCTGGTGCACAGCTAAAAAATGCAGTGAGTATTATTGATGTCTTGTTTTTTTAGTATCAGGGTCGACGAATGTTATCCATGGAATTTACCTATACTAATACCTGTTTGAATTCCCTACTAGTTACATAGATTTCTTTTACAATGTGTCTTCTTCTTTGGTATGTTACTTTTGAAGAAAAGCAAAATCATTGCAGTATTTCCTGTCTTGTTCTGATGGAAGCACCTTTTTCCTCTCTTCATATCTACAGATTGGCAGTTGGTCCAGGTGCCTCGCTGATATATTCGACATTGATGACGCTCCTGAAGATAAGAATGAACTCAGTGACGAAGAGATGCCGGAATCTCAAACATCCTTCAAAGCTTTCCGTCTACTAAATGCTCTGAGTGACCTCATGATGATACCATTTGAAATGCTTGTAGATAAATCCACTCGGAAAGAGGTAAAATCCTTAGAACACTAAGCATATATCTTCCAAGTTAGTTTTACTAATTTTTCTATTATATTCCCTTCTCATGACTGTTTGATTAACTCTTTGAAGGTATGCCCCGCTCTAAGTCCACCATTGATCAGGATGGTCCTTTACAATTTTGTTCCGGATGAGTTTTGCCCTAAACCAATTCCCGAGGCGGTTTTTGAGGCTTTGGATTCTGAGGTAACCAACTCTTTGGCTTGTTTGCATATCTGTTGAAAGATGTCAGAATTGTTTGGCATGATTAATCATTTCAATATTCTAATGGGACTATGAAAAATATAACTCATAAACCGATTTCTAAATTCATTTTGCACTAATCTCTGTTGTTGCTTATTTCCCCTCAATTTAGGATGATTTTGAGGTTGACAAAGAATCTGTTACAAGTTTTCCGTGCACTGCAAATCCTACAGTCTATGCACCTCCTTCAGCCGCTTCTCTAACACGCATTATAGGAGAAGTGGGAAGTCAAACTCTACTGAGGAGTGGATCATCAGTTCTCAGAAAATCATACACCAGCGATGATGAGCTTGATGAGTTGGATTCACCCATTACTTCAATCATCAAAGACAATTTCCAGGAAAAACGAAAGGGTGATAGACAAGTAGTCAGATATCAACTCCTCCGTGAAGTATGGAAGGACGGTGAATGATCGTATACCACTTTTCTCTCAGCCCATTCTTGAACAGGTCATTTATATGTTTCAACATCTGGGCTTGGTTGGTATTACCTGTTGTATTTTTCCTTTTCCAAAAACTATATTTTTAGTACCACGTAGACTTTTCAGGGACTCATTAATAGAGAGCTGTAAATATCGGGTTTTAAGTTGTGGTTTTTATTTGGCTGAGAGGTCGAAATTTTTGAGTATATAGAAGTTTGATTTTCAATTATTAATGCAGGTTTCCCTATGATACCAGGCACTTGATATGGAGAATGAGTCGTTAAAATTTAGTTCTAATATATTAAGGGCCTAAACTCATTAGAAAGATGCTATGCTATTGGTTAAACAGAATGCAGATATAAATAAAGATTGATGGACAAGCCAGAGAGAGAATTTAATCCGAGATTCCCAGTTATGGAAGTAGTTTCAAATATCTGAACATACAACGAGCATCATAGAATCCTGTAAATTATACCCTTTTGAAAGTTACATTGGGACACATTTCAATGACTTGAATATGGCCAAGTCCTGTGACAACTATACATTCACCAAAACTTGTACCTGCCAATTTGAGAGGTGTCATGCTTGTGAAGCCTCATCAAGAAAGAAGAAGAGAAAATTTTGTAGGAAAATTAGAGCAACTGGGAATCAAGTAATCTTACAGCTTCGATTGTGCACCGTCTGTTGGACTCCGCAATGCGTCGTAATGTCCACAACCGTTGTAAAGGACACGGATGGGGTTGTCTTTACCATATTCCTGACCATATTCGGCTATGATCTTGAGGTTACCAGAATTCTTGTCTCGCATGTAAACTGTGATTGGCATCCTAGAAATGAATGACATTGCTCATTTAGTAAAGCTTGAAGCTTTGGAATAAAAACAAAACACAAACATATTAGTTAAAACACATTTTACTGTTTCCTAACAATACGGAAAGAATATCTTTCAACCAATGGGATAAAAGGTAAAGACAGAAACAAGATAATAGGTGACCAAGTGACTGCAAATCTACGCCAATCACGGGTTTGGTAAAAGCTATTAGCCACACAAATCATAAGCATGTAATAATTAAGCAAGAAAATTCCACCGACCAAATGATTCCTGAGAACACAAGGATTAAGAAAGAAGACAAAGGACATACTGCAGAACATGTGAGGACATGAGCAACTCAGGCTCGCCTCCCCAAATATGAGGTTGTCTCATCTGTACAACATAAGTCTCAAAATCATCTTCAAGAAACCTGCCCATGAGCAGAATAAGTATTTATCTTTATCCAATAAAATAAAATAAAAATAAAAGTTTAGTAAGACATGTTATTGACACCTTAATAATTTTTTCTCTTTACTATCTCCTATATTTGCTTTTTCCAACGAGCACAAAATAAAATGGATCAAAATATAGAATGACTAAAGGATTCTCAGGAGAGCTAACCATTCAGTGTCTGCCCTTCTCTTAATAAATTCATCTGCAACCTGTCCATAGTAAGTTTCTGTAAGGGCTTCATAACAAGATGAAAGCAAATAATTTGGAAAAATAACACCAAAAGAAAGTGACAAGCAATTCCACTATTTCTTGATCATCCAGACATTCATTAACGTTTATGATCAATCTCCATCCCTTTCCCTATTGTCTCCTTGCAGAGGCGGTGCCAAAAAATGAGTCAGGGAGCGGGGATGTGACTCAATTATTAAGATGGGGCAAATAAAGAGACATAAAATTTTAAGAGAGTGAAATACAATTTTAGGGAGAACAAAGAAAATTTCATATACAAAATTAAAAGGATAAAAAAGCTCCGGAAGAAGATAGCCGCCTGCTTTCATCCATAGGTGGCTTCGCCCATGTTTTCTCGTTAATATGACCAACAAAAAAAAAAAAAAAGGAAAAAGAGATAAAATTTAGTACTTTATCTCTGAGCTCATCTGCAAGTTCTCTCTGACGACTCTCAGTTGGAGGTGGCTTCCCTGCTCTTACGCAAGCACCATAAACCACAGACCGGAACAAACATCTTCCATCACCTTCTATCCCTATACCAATAAAACCAGACGTTTATTATTTAATTTCATTGTTTTTATTAACATTAAAATTCCCGAGGCATAAAGAACTTGAGTTTTCTCATCACAAAGGCCCTCTCTTTTTGCAGCTTAAAAAAAAAAACGAATCACAACTTTGTAAAATTAAATAAATATCTAGACTAGAAAACTTCTTAAAAAAAAAAAAAAAGAAGAGATGTGCAAATGATTGATGAGAGTTAGCAATCGAACCAAAGCCATAATCCATATTGATGAACGAAAAGTAGTTACAAATTGAGTCTATCCACAGCGTTCAAAAGCAATGATGAGATGAAAAAAATGGTGCGAAAGCGCAAGGTGCAAGGAAAGAATCAACCGAAAACCAAATATAAGAAGACGAAGAAAAGCATATAAATTGCAACAACGAAAAGCAAGTGATTAAATAAATACACAAAACGACGAAATTGAAACATAAAAAGCTTGGAACTTTCTATTGTTTCTTCTTCGTCAACAATGGAGGAATTGGAGGGGCACAAACAAGACATACAAATTTTGCAAAATTTACCAAGCGGAGTTCCAGGTTTCGCCATGGTCGGAAGATTGGAAAGAGAAGGAAAAAAACCATGGACATTGATGAAATTTTTAAAGAAGCCTCATGAGCAAAAAAGACCTGTTGTAAAAGAGATCGATTCTCATTTTTCTTATCGTTTAATAATTCTGAAAAGCAAACGAGATATCACCTTCAAAATAAAAACGACGACTTCAAGATGCTGGCCCACAAGTGCCAAGACAACCTCTTTTTCCTCGAATCCAATTCCATGGCTTTTGTCTACTTTCTGCACTGCGAGCGGCCGAGAGTTGCACTGAAAGGAATACTCTCCCTTTACTGTGTCTACACGTGTCAAGAGCTTATAGCTAGAAACGGAGCCAAAAAAAAAATTAGTCAACATTAAAATATGACTTAATTCGATGGAGAAAATAAGATGAAATATTTGGTTCTATAGTTTGAACCAAAAATTTCATCTGAACTAGCTTTTGAAGAAAAAAATAAATCCAATTTCGAACCACTATTTAGACATTTTGAATCAAAAACCAACTTGTAAATCCAAAAATAATTTGTCCCTAGTTTTCAACATGTTGAACTTACTTTTTAAACGTACATTTTAAACAAAAAAAAATTCAAATCATTAAATTTTAAACCAACAAATCAAACGGACAAATAATTTTTCAAGAATATAATAAATATGATTTTAATAGGTGAAATACGATTTTAATAAAGCAAAACATAATTTTAAAAAATTTTATATTTTAAATCAAAAGAAAAAAAGTTTAGAGGGTCACAACCTATGTGTGATTCCGCCTTTGCTTATGTTGATGCACTGTAAAAGTTTACGTGGGGGCTAGAGCTCTATGACAAGAAAATAATTAAAATAAAAGAAAGTTAGTCAAAAGATTGAGAACCAATAGGAACTAAACACGTGTACATCTAATAACCAATCATATGGTCCCGCCAAAATCTATACGAGCCGTTAACGACCCCGTTCAAACCGCTGATCTTCTCACTTTTTTTTTTTTTTTTTTTCCTTATAATGAACTTCTCCTCATTTAGATTTAGATCAACTCAAAAATGATATTTGCATTGTTTTCTGAGAAAATCCTTTTGTTTGTTCCCTTTGATTTTTAGGTACATTTTCCATCTTGGATTCTCCAGTCAAGGAATCTTATATATGTACCCGAGGTACTTTTTTAACTCTTTTTTTTTTAAGAAAAAAATTAATAATATCTTTTTTTATTATCTCTTTACGAATCAAGAAGTTGGTAACTTTTTCCTTTTGCACTTTTTTTTTAATATTCGGTTTGGAGTTCGTTTTGCTTCAGATTTTGCAAGAAATTTGTAAATTCTGGCTAAAAAGGACAATCATTTTTAAAGTAATTTTTGAGTTTATGTTTGTAGAAGCAATATACTACTTTTTTTTTTGTATTTTTTTAATGATTAGACAAAATATGGATATAGTCTAGAATGTGGGGCTTTGGATCATGTGAGAGATGTAAATTTATGGTCTTTGAATCCATCTCTGTATCTGCAATTTCTTTCGTTTCAATGAAATACCTTTGTTTTTAATCTTTCTTTGTTTTTTGTTGTTATTGATATTTTTTTTAACATTTGGCTTCAAATTTCTCAGGAATCAACATCACATTTAAAATGAGTTCTAGACAGCGCCCATTGCACGCGTGTGGTGTTTCGATGATAAAAACAGCTCAAAAAGCTTCTGCTGCTGCCCAGGATCTCGGTGGACCGTTAGGATCAATGGCAAAAAGGGTTGCTAAACTAACCTCATTTGCCACCCCATTTGTCCAAGCCTTGCTACATCTATGGCTAGTACTTCTCTCTGTCGCCGACGATCATATACTAAAAGCTGAAGACATAATAGAGAAAATTTTCCCTCCTTCAAAGCATGTTTTCAACAAGATTGATGACCTTGTCCGAGCCGTGGAAAATCTTCCCGCAAAATTTGACTATGCAGTAAAAAGGTTCCCGACCATAATCCACCAAGTCCCCTTCCTAGACTGGGCTTTGGGACATGTCATCTCATTGTTGGAACTTCTGATCACTAGATTGACTTACTGGGGATCAGGAGGCGCAAGGGAAAAGGAGATTACTGTTGATATAAACTGCAATAATGGCTATAGAGGTGAATCTAAATCTAAACTCGACCAACCAACAAAATCTCCACTTCATGTAAAAAATGGGAATACCGAGGGAGACTTTCCTCCTGCATCTGAAACCCGACGAGCAGAAACTGACACGACTAGTGTGGATGTTAAACGAGATGGAACGAAGAGCACTTACAAGGAAATCCTGCAGAAGGGAAAGAATGACAAGGGAACTGATCAGGTTGCTAATCAGGAAGAAACTAGGGAGAAAGTAGCAGAAGGAAAAGACGAGAGCTCCAAGGATGATCCAATAATGAAATTGTTCGAGCTAGGATGGCTTACGAAGCGAGGCAGTGAAAGAAATTGAAGCTCAATTTCTTGTCCTGACTCTTGTGCGTGGAGACAGCATCAATGCAATAAGGAATTGTTTTGTCATTTATACATATTTGCCGTGAGTCCTTTTATATGTACGTATTTAATCCAGTTTCCTACATAAATTACAGATAGAGAGAGTGCCTTGGTTATCGATCCTTGTACTGCAGTCTGTCTTCATGTTGTAAATGCCAAGTTTCTCTTGTATAAAAGAACTAAATAAATGTTCTATTCTAACCAATATTATATGAAATTCATTTATATACATCACAAGCAAAGTTGTCACTTTGACACACACACTTCGAAAAAATTTTCCCTAGAAAACACCAGAGAAAAAAGTTGGGTGTTCTTGAGATTTGGATCTTCACTTGTCGCAAGGAGGTTTAGTTTTCTCGCATGTCGTCTCAGACGATTGTGAGGTTAGTTTGATGGGTTCCTTTTTATCTTCTTCTTCTTATTTTTACCCTCAAAATTTCTCTTATTTTTTTGGTTTGGGTTTTTTTTTAGTGAAATTGTTGAAGAAATTCGTGATTTTGTTTCGATTAGGTTCCAAGAGTTGGTGATTTTTTGTTCCTTCCTTGATTTTCTGTTTAATCAGAGATTTAGGGTTTTTTAAGGATAGATTGGGGGTTCTGTTTGGGTACGGCATTTTCTTGTTGAACTTTGTTATAAATTTTAATTTATTTTCTGCTATTCGTCATAGTACGGATAATAAATATTGGTTGCTTGGTTTGCAAGTAAATTTCACTCCCAATCCAGGCAAAGATTGGACCATTCTGCGTTTGTCTTACTATCTTGGAAGTTCTTGGAACCCAAGAAATCTTTCTCATAATTTTTGTTTTGCATCTCTTATATAGGAAATTGTGAGATTGAATATTGCCTAAATTTGCGCATCTGTATTTCTCTCAATATATAGGAAATTGATTGAATATTTTTTTCTGCAGATTCTGAAAGTATCGCGTGTGACGTATTATAGGCCTGATTGGGCATTAATTTGTTGCATTTGGAAGAAACAAAGTTTTGCTGTATTTTTGCTTGTTGATCGAGAGGTGGTTTCTGTGTGAAACACTACTAAAAAAAGAGGGGAAAAAGATTCTGAGCTTGTGAGAAGTTTCAAAGAATGGGTGCTCTTGATCAAGTTTTTAACGCAAGTTCTCTTCCTTTCGATTCTACCAGGAAGAGAAAGACGCGGAGCAGACGGGAAGGCACCTCTGTTGCGGAGACACTCGCGAAGTGGAGGGAGTACAACGACCGTCTAGATTCTTGCAGCGGTGACGGTGATGACAGCAAGCCGAGTCGGAGAGTTCCTGCAAAAGGGTCAAAGAAGGGATGTATGAAAGGTAAAGGAGGGCCTGAGAATTCGAGATGCAATTACAGAGGTGTTAGGCAGAGAACATGGGGAAAGTGGGTTGCCGAAATTCGGGAGCCTAATAGGGGAAGTAGGCTTTGGTTAGGCACATTTCCCACAGCTTTGGAAGCTGCTGTAGCTTATGACGAAGCTGCCAGGGCTATGTATGGTTCATGTGCTCGCCTTAACCTCCCAAACATAACAGACTATACTTCATTTAGAGAGAATTTGAAAGATTCTTCTTCAGCTGAGACTCTCTCAGGTTCGGACTCGACGACTACGTCGAATTCCAACCTGTCTGAGGTCTGCGCTGTTAAGGATTATAGGGGAAAATCTATTGTATCGAGCGTGAAGCAGGAGAGTGTTGAAGGTGAATCAAGAGTCGGTCCTCAGCTCACAGCAGTCACTGAAGCTGCCACACCTATTAGCATGGTGAAAGAAGAAGATACTCCTAAATGTGTTAAAACTGAAGCTAAGGATGACCTGATGGATATTGAGAATCGTAGTTGGGCCGATGTGGGTGGCCTTGGGGAGGATTTTCTGCCTGGCTTCTCGATGGATGAGATGTTTGACGTGGATGAACTCTTGGGGCTCATGGACAAGGACCCGGGCTCGTTGGACTTATGCCACAGCAATGCTGATCAGCCAGCGTTCTCTAATAATGACCATTTTGAGTGTGCGGAACTGTCTAATTTATTGTATCAATTGGAAAATCCCGATGCCAAGTTGCTCGGAAGCTTGCATCATATGGAGCATGCACCTTCGGGAGTTGATTATAGCTTTGATTTCTTGAAGCCTGGAAGACCAGAGGATAATGATGTTGGCATAGATGATCAGGGCTATCTTAACCCGGGACCGGCCGATTATGGGTTTTGAGAGGGCAAAACGAGGAGAAGAAGGATTTCAGAT
>CAMOHE010051099.1:0-39638 GCA_946598075.1 Artocarpus hirsutus
GCTTTCCTTTTCTTCGTGCCCTTTGTGCCTTTTGTTCGCTTATGAAAATTTTTTAATTATCATTATTATTATTATTACTTATTTAAACTGTTAACAGAAACCAACTTGTTTTATTTTTTTAATTATATTTTTTTTTTTGGGAACAAATCAAACCTAGACCAAGTAAGAAAAAAACCAAGTATATAGAGTTAATTTATAATATTTCAATGTATAACATATTTAGAGATTCTGATTCGCTTTTAAAATTATCAAGCGGCATGCAATTATGCATGATGTTTCTATTGCTTGTACTTTGTGACAATAACTTTGTGCCATCTTGGAAACAACCATATATCATGTATGTATGTGATAAACCTGACAGAAATAAATTAAATGTATCATTTTTTTTAGAAAAATATAAATTCCAAACTAGAGCACGGAGTCTAGATTTAATGTATAATTCCAAATGACCACAAAGAGTGGACTAGTGCATTGAGCCACAACATCTCGATTACAAATGGAATATTAACACAAATAGTGTTTATTTTGTTATTGCAACTACGGATCCAGCCCAAAAAAAAAAATACAATTACCATAAGTGTTATCTTTGTCGTTTACAATGGGATTAAACTATTTACTTACAAAAATATTCATTAATATCTTGCATTTGGTATGAAAGACCTTAAAGTAGAAGTACAAAAAAATTAAATTCAGTTGAGGATTCAGTTGTATTATAAGCAAAGTTACATTCAGATACAAGGAAAGTTACATTAAACATGCTAAAAGGTATGTTAGTATCTGAAAACTTCAAGCCATACAAAACTTAAGATATATTAGCCTATAAAATGTAAATAAATAACAACCTTGTCTAGTGATATTGACTGGAAAACTGGACAACACGGGTTGTTTTAATAATCAATTTTCAGTTAAGAATTTAGTAATATCCACGTGTATCAATTACCACATAATATATGCCATTTTTCAAAACTAATCGTTGCTTTTCTCAAATAAGAGTTTGCCACCTCATGGTTGAAGCTTCCATCTAGATGAATGGAAGCAAAATCACACACACACACACACATATATATATATATATATAAAGTGTTTAGAACTTCAATTCTGACTCATTAGTTACAATTGTGAATATTGTAAAGTTCTTAGCAATCACAATAATTAAAAGTAAAAAGTTGTTATATTCTAAAGCTCTCATATACTATAGTTCTTAAACTTAAAACGATAGTTTTTAAACTTAAAATGATAGTTATATCTGAAGTTTTAAATAGAGGTTTAGTATAAATAAGTATATATAATTGCAAATAAGAAAAAGTTGAGGGGGCTCTTTGAATAGCTTTGTCCCTGTATGTACGGGATGTCATGCTCACGGTTGATTATCGCCCGTCATGCACCACCTTAACTGTTGATTAACGAGTCGTGCGAGTCAACCCTCCTTTGAGGGCTTCTTGAGGTTAAAGTAATTGTTGTAAATTTTTACCTGATGAACACAATGTGCGCCTCATGATTTTCCACCCCTAAGACAATATTGCCCCCTTTTACCAAAATGTCTT
This sequence comes from Artocarpus hirsutus, assembly GCA_946598075.1. Lineage (NCBI taxonomy): Eukaryota > Viridiplantae > Streptophyta > Magnoliopsida > Rosales > Moraceae > Artocarpus > Artocarpus hirsutus. Next base: position 1,545 of record CAMOHE010051099.1, read on the forward strand.
TGCTTAGCTAAATTTACTTACAAAGTTTTCTGCCAATATCTAAAGCAGATGTTTTAGTAATTTTTTATTTGATTTTTTTGTTCTTGAATTATTGAGTAATTAGTATAAATGTTTAGAGAAAAAAAATGTCACTTTCATGAAAAAGTTATCTTGCTTGTCGTAGAAGTAAAACAAATAAAAATGAAATGCAGGAGAAGCTATGAATATTAATTTCATCAATAGCGGCCAACTCAAAAACCAATTAAATACAACAGCTTTTTCAAAAAAAAAAAAACCAGGCACATTTGATGATGGTTGCTCACTGATCTCAACTTCAGGGATATATAGAATAAACTGGACTGTTGCATGCTAAATTATTCGTTTTTTTTATTATACATGCTTTCATGTTTGATCCCATTTTATATAGTCTCTAATAACAATGTTTTATTAGAAACAACCATTTTTTTGTTTCCATTTGTTTTGAATTATCCGCTTAGTTATTAGCGGTGACTAAATTTTTTCGTCTTCAAATTTGTTAAGCAGCTTGTGATTCCTTTCCAATTTTATTGGCAATAAGTATCTCTCAAGGATTATTCATTTAATTATCTATTTGTTTTCTTACTAGCTACTTGCATTTGAAACACTACTACATGTATGAGATTAGACGTTACCTATTTTATGACATTTTATAAAAAATCGTCGTCTTATGTATTAAAAGGCATGAGATGAAAATTTTTGTGATTTGACGATTTCCATACGCACATTTGACAATTGTCATTCAATGTGCTAGATTAGACCACAATTTTTACAAAACCATAGTCTAATGCCAACAATTTTTTTTAAAAAAAAAAGACTTTTTCTAGCTCATTCTTTTAGCAAAAAATTTCAAAGTTTCTCATCCGTTTCTTAAATTTTGAACACTCTCTTCTACTCTCTTCTATTCCACTCTATCAAATTTATAAGCTTCAAAGTTTTTCTTTTAAATTCCCCATTCTCTCTCTAAGTTCTTTCTATCTCCCTCTTCTTTACCTCTTAAGTATTTCTTCTTCACCTTCTAACTCTCTCTCTAAATTCCTTCTATCCTCATACTTTATCTTTCCTCTATTCTACTCTTCACTCCCTCAACCTTCATCTCCAATGCCATGAGTCACCGTCAAACTATTATTGTTCTTAGCACTGCCTTCTCTCTATCTTGAGCACCAAAATTTAGATAAATTTAGAATCTTTTGAAATTCTCTTCCTTTGAATTTAAGTTTTTTCTTTTTTTCAAAATTTGAGTTTTCCTTTATGTTTGGTCAAGTATTTTTTTGTTGTTATAATTTGTAGATAAATTTTGGCTATGGTTTTTGAAATATTTTGTGTTATATGCATATTTATTATATACGTCTTTAAAAATCATCATGTATTATTTTCTACATTGAATATGAATCAAGTTTATCAAAAACAGAATGTAAATTTGTGAATAATAGTTAAAATTATTATATGAGAAGAAATTATTTTGGTGAAAATATATATATATTTTTATTTTTAAGGCTTTCACAAAGTTTTTTGAAAAAACCGTCATTAAAAGTGGCCTAATAGATGATTTTCTTTTTGTAAAAATCATCGTCTAATGTGCTCTTTGTACACGCTTGTAGTATTTCACGCATGTATTGTAGTCTAATAAATATAGCATATTATGACGGTAAATTAAACGACAGTTTAGCTCACGGTTGTCTTATCTTAAGACGACGGTCTAAAAACGTAATCTAACCTTCTATCTGCACTAGTGAAAGAGAAAAATGCATAAATCATTTTCGATAGGAGTAAATTTTTACTCATATTTTTGTACGCATTAGTTGCAATATGAGTTTTAACATAAAGACTTAATACATCCAGAAAATTCCCATTGTATTGGTGTCCCTAGTGTTTTCCTTTGGGTATGGAATTGTTGTTACTCCTTTAGATATGTCTCTTGATGGGATGATAAAGAGCAGCAAGGGTTTATTTTGGTTACAATTTGCTTGATGATAAAGTGATTGGTTTGAACCTAAGTTGTTCGACAAAGTGCCTAAAACAAGTTCTTTTTTTTTTTTTTTTGTTCGATTCTCATATTGATGGTTGATAACTGACGCTTAAGACTTTCTAATTGTCTCTTTGAAATATTTTATAGGCCCACGCTTTGAATTTGAGCTACATCAGCGAACAATTATTGGTCAAGATGCTTTTACAATTGGAATTCTTTTGTATTTTCCTTGGATACTACGTTTTGCTTCAGTTGTTTTCCTTTGTTTTCTCTTGAAGTTCCCCTTTTTCTTTGCAGGTTATAGAGAAGCAAAGACTATGGAATTTGAGAAAGCACTTTTCAGTAAGCTCAACTATTTTGATGAACTAAATACTCTTTTAGACAATTTGTTCGATTTAGGCTTTGTTATTATTATTGTCTTGTTTTATCTTCTTGTAGTCTTTGTATCACTAACTTTACTAAGTTTTAAAGGAGAACAAGTGGATCGGGAGCTCTTGTAACCTATTTGCTTGAACATCTATATGGGAATTTTTTTTTTGATTCTTTTTTATTTTGTTATAATTGTTATGTTAGAATTCTTCTCACGGCTCAACTTGTTACACATTTTAAATGTAAACATTCAGCATAGCAAAATCTTTTTTTATTTCTTTTAAAGGGACTTTAGATGATGACCATCACCTAAAATGTTTTATTATCATCTTAGATGACGGTTTTCTAAAAAACAGTAATAAAAAATCTAAGTTGTCACGCCCCGGAGTATGAGAGGTGACGTGGTGGTTTAATTAAGTTAATTAAATTAAGATTTAGTTAAAACTTAGGTTTTAGAATTAAAATTTATTAATAAAAATGTGATAATTTAAAAATCTTTTTAAAGCAAGAAATTATAATAATTAAACAAATAAAAATCAAAAGTGGACAATGAGAAAATAAATAAGAAACAAAGACAAACAAAAATGGGTCCCACTGACCCACATTTTGTACACACACATAGTACTGATAATATTAAATTACAACAATACTCCAAAATAAAAGAGAAAGTTAAGATTATACATGCCTTGAATTATTTGTACTGCAACCTACCCAAATCTTCTACTGGTTGCAAGTCCGGTTAACGGACTCTTATCCGATCCTAAGCTGATATCCACCTAGAGGGAAAAGATTTTAAAACAAATAAAATGTGTGCGAAAGGCTCAGTAGGACTATATTTTTAAAAACATTTTAATTTTCAAAGAAATTTCATTATTTAAATAAATATATAGAAAACGAACTAGAACAAAAAAATAAATGGATGAAAATTTAATAAAAGTTTATTTTACCAAAACAGTTCAATCGGTCAACCAGAAAAAATACCATTTTCTTTTCCTAGACAAACCATATATATTTCACTACTATAGTAGCCCAGCTGGGTTTCGTGACCTGCCCCCAAGGTCGCGTACTACGTGACCCAATCTCTAATATAGCATCATGCCTCAAAATATATATATGTCTGTATACATATCTTTCCATAATTATTAAAATATTTTTTTATCAAATATAATCATTTGCATTCATTATAAGGTTTATTATGAAAACCACCTCAATTCTACTATTTATAAAGACATTCAATAAAAATCTTCTTTCAATCAGTCATTGAAAACATTTTAATAAAAATCTCTTTTTGGCCAAAATCATTTTAAAACTAGGTTATCAAGAAAGAGGGGTAGAAGTCCTAGTCCGTTATACGTTAGTTTTGTGGATCCACATACAACCTTGGATTAAGCTTTGAATCGTGTTTTCGGTTGCTCAATCATGTTCCCGAGCCTCTATTCCACGAAACCAAAGCTAAAGCATGAATTTTTTTTTTATTCAAAATTTGAGAGAAAGAAGAGATAGAAGGAGAGACACGGGAGGGAGAGTGAGAAAGAGAGATTGAGTGAGTGAGGGAGAGTGGAGGAGAAAGGGAGAATAAATAGAGGGATGGGAGGTGGTTTTTGGACAGTAAAACTGTGTCTCAGCACACAGTTTTGAAATCAAGGCGTATTGGGAATTTGAAAAATTGCTTTGTTTCAAAATTTAAAATAACAATTAAAATAATTAAGAGTAATTAAAAATCATTAAAATAATCAAAAATTACACAAATTTAGAAACTTCACAAGATGATCAAATTAAGTTTAAAATATTTATTATGATACACTAATCTACTATTTTACATTCTAATAACACTTAATTAATTTGTGAGGTGTTACACAAGTACGCTTTCAAGCAGTTGTAACGATATTTAGTATGTTTGCTGGATACAATGATGTTTTTAGTAATGAATCTTTCCTATTTTTGTTTTCGTTGCTTTCCTTTTTGAACCATAGTTTAAATCGATATTTTCAAACACCAGTTCTCTAATCATGTGATGTTTTATTTTATGTTGAGGTCTTTACATTCCAAACAACTATTCAAAGCTATTGTTTAAATTTTAAACCACTAGTTTAAACCACAAAATTTAAAATCGCACCAATCCAAACCCGTGTGCCAAACAAAATTGCCTATTGTCAATGCAAGCTTGGACTTGGATCATAAAGAAGACCTTGCCGGCACTGGCCAGCCAACGTGAATTGCCTTTCTTATTGCCAAAAGAGAAAAGGTGTCTGGCTCAACTAAATTATTATTGCATTATCTATCTGTTGATTTTTTCAAAATCATGTCGTCTTTAACTTTAAATGTTATTGTCGCAAATTTTTATATTAAGGATGTTTCCTTGTTGACCTTTCATTTGTTTAACATTAATATTGTTTTTAGGTTCTTGCCATTGTTAGTATGATGTCTTTTCAACAAGTTATTGTTGACCGCCAACTTTTTTACATTTATGTGTTTTTTAGACCTTCCCATTATAAATTTGATGTCGTTTGTATAAATTATTGTTATTGTCATCGTTCATGCCATTTTTTCTATTGGGTCAGTTTGGCTTAGTTTTTGCTAGTGCTCTTAGCCGTTAAAAAAATAAATAAAAGTGTGGCTTTTCAGTATGTTTGGTGTAAGGGTTTTGGCCATTTGACCTATGGTTTCAAGTTAATTAGTATTTGGTAAACAAAATAAAGCAAAGGTTTACAATGATAAGAATAGTTTAAAATGAACAAAATCTCCAATTTTGAAAACTTTACCCCCCGCTCCACCATCACCACCAGCACATGGTTTGAAGCATTCAAACTATCCAAGCCCATGATTATATATATCACACTATCCAAACACTAGTTCTATGATGTGTTGTTTTAGTTTTTGGTTCAGACCTTTATATTCCAAACATAAGATCAAAACCATCGTTCAAACTTTAAACCACATGAATTTAAAACCTCTAAGTCAAAAATATACCAATTCGAACTTGCATACCAAACGAACACATTTGGAAACATATTTTAAAAAGAATTTAAATGTGTCAAAATAGTTTTAAAATTTTTTAATTGGTAAGCAAAATGATATAATGAAATTTATAATGTCTTATACAAACTCTAATAAATGATTAAAATGGCTTATTTGGTAGAGCTTTCTTTTAGTCAGTAAAAGAAAAGAAGCAAAAGTTGTAAACTTTAAGTGAGTATTTGATATCATATTTTTAAAAAAGTTTCAATAAGTCAAAATAGTTTTAAAATTTTTAATAAGTAATAAAAATGCTACAATGAAGTTTATAATATCTTATTAAAACTACGGTACAAGTCTCAAAGTCCATTTAAGTGCTTTTCTAAGATATCATATTTTGTGGTTTTGACTATGGGCTCGTTTGGTATAACTTCTGTTTGTGTTTTTGGTCAGTAGAAGAATATATGCAAAAGCTGCAGCTTTTCGGTAAGTGTTAATAACCATATTTTTAAAAAAGTTTTAATGGTCAACAAAGTTTCAATTTTTTAAAGAAGTTACAAAAATGTTATATTTAAGTTTATAATGTATTATCAATACTCTATATAAGTTTCAAAGTATATTTTAGATGTGTTTTTTTGAGAAGCTACATTTATAGTTTTGACAGGAAGCACTTCTGGAAAACAAAAGTACTTTTGACAGTTCACTCAAACATTTCCAAAAGCAGCTTTTGGACTCAGGAAGCTAAATGCAACTTTTAAGAAGTCCTCCCAAACATGCTCTATAAGTTCTTTGGAGAGCCAAAACACTTCTTACAAATCTTTGAAACACTTTTAAAAGTAACATTTAGACTTAGGAAGTCAAAGTAGCTTCTAAGAAGCCTTCCCAAACAACCCCAAATTTATTTTAGAGGTGCTTTTTTGAAAAGCCACATTTTGTAGCGTTGGGCTAATTTGACATTGTTGTATTATGTTGTTGCTTTTGTTGTGTTGTGCTATTGTTATGCTGTAGATCAGAAGCAAGTAGGCAATTGATAAATTTTTTCCAAAGTTGTTGTAAATATCAGAAGCACATTAGAAAAATTATATTGCAACTAAATTCTAAATTTTTGGTAGTGATGTTATTTTAATTTGTTATGAAAAAAGATAGATATTTGGCATTATGTATTATCATTAAGATTAGTTGGTATATTTTAAATTATGATAGTAGCAGCTGCTGACTTGCTTCTTAAATTTTGTTGTGAGTAGCACTTTTTAAAAGCAACTTGACAAAAATAGGGTTGTCAAACACCCTAAATTGTTGTTGCTAGTTAGGGATGGTTACAGAGGCTAAAAGCAGTCTATAAAAATAGTGCTTAATGGACCCTTTGATTGGTAGCACTATTAAGAGTCAAAGCATTTCTAGCATATCATCTTAATACTTTCAAAAGCAGTTTTTAGACTCAGGAAGTTAAAAGAAACTTTTAGAAAACCCTCCCAAACGTGCATATTGTTTTTCTTTTGTTGCTGTTTTTAGATTTTTTTGTGTTCATTTGGTACACGGGTTCAAATTGTTGTGGTTTTGAACTTTGCGTTTGAATTAGTGGGTTTCGAACAAATGTGTTTTGAATGGTGGTTTATGAACTGGCATTTGAAAAGGTCTAAATAGAAAATAAGACAACACATCAAAAAACTTGTGTTTTGATAGTGTAAAAAGTATGAGGAAACTAAAAATGTCTTCAAGAGTATAGATGGTTTAAACATTTCAAATCATGAGAATTTAGATGATGCAAAGTTTTCAAAACAGATGGTTTTGTTTGTTTTAAACCATTTTATCGTTTTGAACCTTCTCTTTATCAAACACTAGTTTAATTTAAACCCATAACTTCAAAGGGCCAAAATCCAAATATCAAACGCTTGATGCTCATGTCCTTATTTACACCAATATTTTCCCCTTTTTTCTATGTTTTTGTTACTTCTAGAACAACATCTTCTCATCAGGATCTTGACGTTTATTGTGATGATGTTGCCTTTTCAAATTACATCGTTTTAATAGGTTAACGTCATTTTGTTTTTCTACCTAATTTTCATTTATGTCGTTTATCGGCTGTTCTTAAGTCGTTTTTTAGGTTATGGTTCCCTGTTCATTGGTTTATTTATACAACTATTTTTAAAGCACATGATATGCATGTATGTATTCAATTTTTTTGACACAAATATAATATTTCTCAACAGTTTTTTCAAATTATTATTTATTTTAGTTTAGTATAGTTAAAAAAAATACTTAAACAGACCACGTAGGGCCAGTTATACGGGTTATGGCACGATGACACAACGTGAACCCGATATGTTTTTTTACGGGTTAGTGTTGAAAAATTTTACCACGGGTCATTTTAGTGCTGACCCAAAACTAACCCATCAAAAAACGGGTCGTGTTTGGGTCAATCCGTTTAACACTAACATGACCCATTACTGACCCATGTTTAATTAATTAATTTTAAAAAAAATTTACCTATTATTAATATTATATAAGATATAATATAAGAACTTAAAAGATCAATAGAAATATAGACAAAGTCATATATTTGTGATGTCAGCAAGTTCATTTATGCACAAAATGGGAACCAGCTTCAATAGAAATCTAGACAAAGTCATATTTGAATGAGGGTCACAATTGAGTTGAGGATCAAATATGGGTCACGGGTCATTGTTTTTGACATTGGACATAAGGAACAGGTTAGCACTGGTCGTGTTAGTGTCAACCTGTACCAAAACAAGTCGTGTTAAGGTTGAGAATTCTCAACTCGTTCATGTCACGGGTCGGGTTAGTGTCGACCCAATTTTTATAAAAATTGACTCCAACCCCACCCGCCGACCTAATTTGCCACCCCTATGACCATGATTCAAAAAAAAAAATTATTTTGTAAGACAAATTAGACAACACATTATTTCTGAGTTGCAAATGAAAAAAATAATAGATTACTAGTAAAAGATATTTAAATGAGAACATATTTGAGAAAAATAACTTCAACATAGATAAAAAAAAGTACATATGTTTGAGGGCCATGTTTGTAAAAATAATATTTTAAAAGAGACATTTTAACACGCGTAATTTGAAAAACATGAAAAGAAAAAAGCTAAAAAAAAAAAAAGAAGAAGAAAAGAAGAAAAGAACATTAAAGAAAGAAAAATAAAGGAAAGGGAAAAAAGAAGAAGATTGAAGCAAGGCTTGGTACTCATTGAAAAGGGATCCAAATACACTCTCTCTTCTATATGCTTAATAGTCAGAACAAGCGCGTTGTGTACGTGTGTATTGTTCTTATTATATTTTTGTTTGAAATGAAACCTTATTATAATTTTTTAATATAATAATCTATAATAAGCACATGAATATAACTGAAGATAAAATAATATAATATAATATAATAAACATATCTTAAAAGGTACATAAGATTAAAAAAAATTAAAAAATTAGAAAGGAAGAGTTATAATATTATAAAAAGAGAAAAAGGAAAAGAAAAAAAAAAACTAGAGGATGGGATGAAGAAAGAGAAGGAAAAATAAAGATAAAAAAAGAAAGACAAATAAAAAAAGAGGGAAAATTGAGGGAACGACACTTGTCACATGTTAAGGAGAGCATCAAAAGTGGCTTTTTCCCTTTTATTATTAAATATGTTAGAATAGGTGCCTTAAGGATGTAATTTTTTTTGAGACATTTAATTAATAAAAAAATATTTATTTTATATATTAAATATGTCCTCTTTGTGTTCATTTATATTGAATATATGATAAACAACCATAAGTCTAAGTCTATCAATCTAAAGTTTTAAGATCGTACATATAATGGACATATTATGCGAAAGACATACATCTTAAAGTGTGGTCTAAATATAAAAGGTCCACAGTCAAGGGAATAAATTTAGACGCTTTATTCATGTTAAGATTGTTATGCTGTCTACATGTCTCTAATGGGAGATTATTTGTCTTAGTCATCGGAGTAGGACTTTGCAAGAAGAGACGTTGATATATTGATATTGGTGATGATATATGAGATCGAAACTAAAAATGAAATGGTTTAATTAATAATTTTTTTGTATAAATTAATTCACTTTAGACAATCATATGTGTTATATCTTAATCCTAAAATAAATCAATAAGTTCGTAATCTTGTCTTGTGTCTTTTTGATATATAAAAAGGTGATATCCTGATTTGAAAGAAGATACTCATACTGGTACATGAGAGACATGATTCATGATTGACGTAGACTTATTATTCATAGATATAGAATCCATAGATCTTTTTGTAGCGTAAATGATATTATCTTATAGGCATTATCCTATAGTTGGAAAACATAAGCGCTTAATCATTTGTATATATATGTGTAACCAAATGATATACTATTTGTTGTAATAGTGAGTATTCCAATGATGAGATAATAGAACATAAGATAAATAAAATTAGGAAGGTAAAACAGAATTTATCCTTAAGCCAATTATGGATATGCTACGAGAATGTTGCATATGATGATATGACATGGACAAAAAACTTATTGGAGTCTCGTAATTTATATACAGTTTGAGAGTGTAGCTCTAAGATTTAATGGAATAGCTTTATAATTGATAATTGTAAAATATACATATCTAGGATATGTTGTTTTATAATTATTAGAGCTTGATCTATATATGTCCATTGAGTCCCCTTTACTAGCTCACAATACTTCCTGTAGCGATACGACGTGCTTTTCCTACAAATTGGTAAGTTATGTTAATTTTGTTAGGATTGATGCCCTAAGGAATAAATAATTTTGTTGTATTAATGACATTTTTTGGTAAAATAAATAATAATGTGAATACTTTCATGTATTAATAATTGTCCTCAATTACTTTCGTGTTAATGATTGTATATTAGCAAAGATGTGATGCATAACTACTAGAACCAAATCTTGAAATTGGGTATATATGGAGTTTATATGTAGAAAGATCCGATTTAAAGATTAATAGTCAAAATTATATAATTCACAATCTGTGTATAGGGCTGGACACTTTATACATGATAAGATTAAAATACAGATTTAGGTCCAACTGGAAAGGTGATTTATCTTAGTCATCAGAGCATATTGACTCTATGGTAGACATATTAGTATGGTAGACCTGGTGGTGGTTACACACTAGATTAGACCTAAAGTTAAATTCATTTAATAATAATTCTACTTAACTTAAATCAATTCTCTTAGTTAATCACGTGTCATCTTAATCTTGAAGTGGATTCATGACTTTATGTTTATAGCTTATATCTTTTGATATGCTGGGATGTTAGAGATGCAACCTGTATTCGATTAAGTCCATCTAATTATGGGTAAATTATGCTATGGGGATGCATATAATATGAGAGATCATGGACAAGACTTATATTTCAAGAGTCTTGTAATATAGTACATCATTAAGAGTGCAGTTTTGGGTCTAAAATGGAGAGATACTGAAGTTAATAATTAAACGAATAATTAATCGAGGATTAATTTATGTTATTATTGAAGTTTGATAATAAATGTCTATCGGGTCCCAATATTGGCTCACTAATTCCTTTATGATAGATCAAGGCAAATATAGATTACCACAAGTAATATGGAAGGTTATGCCAAATAGGTTATTGGACCTATCAGTGTGCAAGCTCAACAGTCTAGTTGGACTGTGTGTGAGGCCTAGCCTAGTTATACCGAACTGTGGGTGCCAACCAGTAGGGACATTCTGGTAAATTAATTATTTAGTTAATTATGTTCATAATGATATTTATTCAAATTTAATTATTAGGATTTTGTGATAATTAATTAATAGAATAATTAGACAAAGGATATTTATTCATAATTATTTAAATTTGATAATTATCATGGATAATTGACTTTCAATTTAAATAGAATTATTTGAACATGTATAATTCTGGATGATGAAGATAATCACAAAAGCCCTACATTGTGGTTGGAAAAATTTAAATTCCCCTCTACCTGTAGAAGGGAGAAGAGAGAAAATTGTCCCCTAATCCTAATAGACTTTAGACTCCTCCAATTACTTCTATAAATAAAGATCTAAGGTCTTTATTTTTGTTAGACTGCTATAGAGCGAATTAGTGAACCACTCCTTACTTTTTTGATAGTCATATTTTTGTACAAACACGTCAATGAATAAGATTTTTCGTAAATCAAAGTTGTAACATATACACGGATATGGAAACAAATAAGATTCTCTGTCTATATATTGAACATTCCAAAAATTCCATCTAAATGCAAATCTTCCCTCCAATAAAAGAGAGGAAAACTTAATATAAACCTGACTTATCGAAAAAATAATAATGCAGATCTTGAAAGAATATCCATTATTTGGGTCACTAGCTAACTACAACACATATTAAGAGGACAAAGATAAGTACGAACTGCAAAGAACACCATTTTGCCTAACGAACTCACGTCACATGTACATCACTCTCTTTTTGATTCTCTGATTTTACACGTTTCCAGTGATTTTGTTTTTGCCAGTCCTAGGTTTTTTTTAACCACCGTAAAAAATAAAAAAAAGGGGTAAAAACTTTTTACTCCACTAGCATTGACAGAAGACTGGATGACGTGAAGTTGGTTAAAATCGACACATTCAAGTAAAAAAATTAAAAAAGAAAAAAGATTTTTTTTCTTTAAATAAAAAGATAAATATCTTCTGAAAACCCCTTCACCAAAAAACAAAAGAAAGAGAGAAGAAAAAGCACCCAAAAAAACCCCAAAGAGGCAGATGGCGGCGGATCTCAGGGTAGGTAGCGAAGAGAGAATCCCAAACCAAACGAACCGTACCGTCTTAACTTAATGCATATATATATATAGAAGACCTGACCCTTGGTGAGAATGAACGGTTGGGATTATACATCTCCCGCCACATCGAACGGCCTAGAGTGTAACCGCGTTTTAAGAAGCCAACCCATGAATCCGTCATCCTCTCAAATAAAACCCCTCCCTATTTAACCTCCGATATACACCCTAACTGTGTTTCCTCCTTTTCCTTCTCTCTCTCTCTATCTCTCTCTGTAGAAACCACAGGCGGAAAAAGAATAAGAGAAAGAAAGAGTCTTTCATTTTCTTTCTTTCAGAGCTCAGATTCACTGGCTATATAAGCGTATATATAGCTTAGTTTTACACACACATATATACATATATATATATATATATACATACGTATATAATAGTGTTATATATATATATATATAGAGAGAGAGAGAGTAGTAGTGGGGGAAGATGCAATCGAACGGCTCTGATTCGTCGCAGCAAGAGCAGAATCAACGGCAGCCAGCGATAACGGCGGCGGGCCCGCAGCAGCAGTGGATGGCGATGCAGTATCCGGCGGCGGCGATGGTAATGCAGCACCAGATGATGCCGCCGCCGCCGCAGCACTACGGGCCGCCGCAGCACTTCATGGCTGCGTACCACCACCAGTACCAGTACCAGCACCAGCAGCACCACAACCACCACGGTCACCACCAGCAGCAAACGGGATCTGGCGGCAGCGCCGACAACAAGACTCTCTGGGTTGGCGATTTGCATATCTGGATGGACGAGAATTACCTCCACACCTGTTTCGCTAACACCGGCGAGGTTCTTCTGTATTTCCACTTCTACCTCCAATAAATATAATTATATTTATATATACGCATTTATTGTCTACATATAACATAGTTTTGTTCGGTTAATATTGAATCTTTGATTAATTAATACTTTATCCATGCGTTTATTTTTTGTTTTGTGATTTTTGGTATTATGAAAAAAAAGGTTAATAGCACATTAATAGTATGCCAAAGGTTAGGATTTTTATAAGATGTTGGAAGGTTTGATTAGTGTTTGGATTTGTTTATGTATGGACTGTTGACAAATTAATGTAACGGGCAAAGGAAATGTTGTGAGTGGTGATTAATCACAATGGAACATAATTAATTTTTAAGTATTTAACTTGATAAGCATGGTTTAGACTGATTATTAACAATAATTACCCGGATTCTTCTAATTTTGGAGACTAAAAACATAATTTAAATTACTATGTTTTAGTTCAAATTGTAGATGCAATATTGATACTGGATTTGAAGTTAGTGGTTGCATTTTGCACTCGTTTGTGATGCAATTTCTATTTTTCAACCAAGTTTATTCTAGAAGAAAAAAAAAAAAATTCCTGGTGGTCGCTTTGACATTGTTTTTAGTTCTTTATTGGCTTTGTTTGATCAATATGGTAATGCTTTCAATGTTGAAAAGAACATATATATATATATATATGTATTTATATATATGGAAACTTTTAGTTACGCTTGGCTTCTTGTGACAGGAAACTGTTGCTGCTGCAAACGAGTACTGCTCTAGTTTTCAAACAATAAAAAATTTATGATGGAAATTAAGTTGTAAAGAAAGTCATTCATTGTATTTCTTGAACTTTATTGATAAATTAAAAAAAAGAATCATAGGATTAATCTTGTTGGTATCTGGAAACATTAGCAATATGTATATGTGTGTCTGCATATTGGGTAAATTTATGCACTTCTGTGTGTTTGTAAATAAATAGAGTATATGATTTTCTTGCAGATCGCTTCCATCAAGATTATTCGCAATAAGCAAACCTGTATGTCCGAGGGCTATGGATTTGTGGAGTTCTTTTCACACGCAACAGCTGAGAATGTTCTGCAGACTTATGGTTCCATGTGTATGCCTAATACAGACCAGCCCTTCCGCCTGAACTGGGCCTCATTTAGCACTAGCGAAAAGCGCTCAGATAATAATGCTTCTGATCTTTCGATATTTGTGGGAGATTTAGCTGCAGATGTTACCGACAGTTTGTTGCTTGAAACTTTTTCCGCTAAATTTAAGTCTGTTAAAGCTGCAAAAGTTGTCTTTGATGCCAATACTGGCCGTTCAAAGGGTTATGGTTTTGTGAGGTTTGGAGATGATAACGAAAGGTCACAAGCCATGCTTGAAATGAGTGGTGCTTATTGTTCGAGCAGGCCCATGCGCATTGGTGCTGCGACTCCTAGGAAGTCATCGGGATATCACAACGGTCATTATTTCTTCTACTCGCCTTTTCTCCATCCGTTTAATTTTTATTATTTGTCACTTTTATTTAGTCAGTTCATCTATTTCATAATTCATTTAGCATCTGTTTATTTGTGAGTTTGAACAGCAATTTAAATCTTTTTTCTACCCCTTCAAAAAAATTTTTTTTCTACTGTGTTTTCTTGCAAAAATTTAAATTTCTGTTTAAACTTATAAACCAAATGAGCCATTGATGTCACTCTATTTCTATTTGTTTAACTTTTTCAGGAGGATATGGATCGAATGGTGCATCAAGCCAAGGCTTCCAGTCCGATGGAGATTCTTCAAACACGACAGTAAGTTCTTCAGCCCCAAATTACGGTTCCATTTATTAACGGTCTCCTTCTGTTCCTTTGGCTGAATCTTGTTTCTTCTTAGATATTTGTTGGAGGGCTTGACCCTAGTGTTACAGACGAAGATCTGAGGCAGCCTTTCTCTCAGTACGGTGAGATTGCTTGCGTTAAAATCCCAACAGGAAAAGGGTGTGGATTTGTACAATTTGTCAATAGGTAAATCTTTCTTTTCTTTCCATGTTTCCTCCGGCGCGTGCAATGAATGTTTGGTATATAACTATATAAGAACTCAGCTTCTGATTACTGAATGACTGATCCTTTTAAAACTCTTGTGACAGAAATAACGCAGAGGAGGCATTACAAAAGTTGAATGGATCAGTAATTGGCAAGCAAACAGTGCGCCTTTCATGGGGTCGCAATCCAGCTAATAAGCAGGCACCCTTCCCTCCCTCCTTAACTTCCCTCACAACCACCACCACCACCACACACACAAAGAGCACTAACAACAAAACTCCTGTCCTTGTCAACTTTATTTTGCCACTCTTACATAACTGCTTTTTTTTTTTTTTGGCTTGAGTATCTGACTACTGCAAACGATTAACTCTTAGATTGCTTGGACTGTTTAATAAAATTTTGCAAAATAATCATTATTCTAGGCTGCAGAGTTGTAGAATACAGTAAAAATTTTGGAAGTTCTGCAGTGACTAACCCTACATAGATGTGTTCCCAATGGATTTTGCATACCCTTGTCACTAGTTTTACTTTTTCCTAATTGCCGTTTTGGTGTTACAGTTCAGAGGAGATTTCGGCAACCAATGGGGCGGGGCCTACTATGGAGGACATGTTTATGATGGATATCCATATCCTCTGCCACCACCTCATGATCCAAGCATGTATGCTGCAGCATATGGAGCCTATCCCATGTACGGCAGCCATCAGCAACAAGTGAACTGATCATCGAGTATATGCCGTTTTATGGCATCCTACGGCGAACGAGTAGAAACTTAGCCAGCGTGATTTGACAGAGCTTTGAGTCATTCAAAAGAGTAGTTCTAATAGTTTGTTAACTAATTATCACAACTCCTAGAGTCTGCATTTGTCTGTAACTACTCTCTTGGTGCTGTAGAAGAATCCCTTATTAATATTTTCCCTCCTGTTAAAAGGAGTGGAACTGAATTTTGTCAAAGTTAGGCAGCGTTATATAAAGAGTATTGGTTGATAATCTAGGCTAAGACTCTTTGGATTTGAAGAGAAAAAATTATTGGAATGCATGGCCGTTTGGGAATATTGTTTGTGGCAATGTTTTACGTGGGCACTTTGTTTTTTTGCCCCTCCCTTTTTGTTCTCTATGATTTTTTTTTTTTTTTTTTTTTTGCGAACAATTTTCTTCTCATGTGATAGTTTGGTGTTTGCCTTCTGAACTGCTCGCTGTGCATAACAAAACATGTTTTGAAAAATGGAATTCTTTCAGGCTGCTTTTAAGAGATTATTCGTGTTTTTAATTGTTGTTTGAGGCAAAGGACAGAATAATATATAAGCTAAATTAGCTTCATTTGGGCAGAGATTTAGTTGATGCTAAATCACTATTATATTTTGGTCTAGTAATTCTCTCCTTCTCCCTTATTAATTTTACCACTTGGACTTCCAGTGAGGACCTAAAAAAAAAAGACAAAAAAAACTGTGCATGAATTGTCTAGTTCGTGGATGAAATGAGATAATAATGATTTGGGGGGTGGGGTGGGTTGGGGAGGGGAGGGGGAATACAAAATATCATTATGAGAAAATGTTGACAGTTTTGATTTTTAAGCGCTCGGAGGCATGCCACATATATGCAAATTTTGGTTATGTCATTCTGATTAATTTTCAATGCAAAAGTTTGGTTCTCTTCAGTGTTACTGGTTGAACACCACGTGGGAGTCACTTTGTAGACTTATGTTAAGTTTTGATTACCATATATATTTTTAATTTATTTAATGATAAAGGTATAAGTTAGTTGTTGCTTATGTACAACTAATTCAAATATCTTTATAAGTGTCGCATTTATAGGTGGTTTGGCACTTTGTTAGAACTAAAGGTTTAAGTTTAAGAAGTGCAGCACATGAGAGTTTTAATTTAAGTTTAAAATTTAATTGTGTTATCTTATGTTAATTAGTTGTATTTTTTTACTTTTTAGTTTGGTTATTGGTGAATCTAATTTGGTTATTGTAACTTTTAGTTTGGTTTTTAATTTGTGTTAAAACTTTGAAGGATAAAATTTATTTTTTATAATTTTTGCTAAATATTAAAAAAATTTTAATCTCAAGCACAAACCGTTTAGACCAAACCGTCCAAAACTGCTTATGATTGATTTGGTTTGGTTTAGTTTGATTTTATAAAAAATTAAAACCGCTGAAATTGTTTAAATATAAAATTTATTTTCGGTTTGGATGGTATTTTGGAGAAAAAAACTGCCCAAAGTGCCCGCAAACACATTAAAATAGCCTACAAGGAAACTTTCAAGTCTTGATCCGATTACAATTAAAATTTGAAATAAGACGCACTTCAACTTTACTCTAGTCAAGCATATCTGAGTTTTACACATTTTTATATCTTCAACTAGAAAACACTCCGTGAGTCTGCACTGTTATAACCGGCCTAATCAACTCGGGGATTTTTCAATACGTACTACGGTAAAAATCTCTCTTATTTTGAGAGATGGATCTTTATTTTTGATAATAAACACATCACACACAATGCTCAAAGTTTTTTCACTTGTTATTTTCTATTTTTCCTTTTACTTGGGCGATCCTTCTTCTTCTTCTTCTCGGAATCTTAAAAGAGTAACAGTTTTTTCTGAAATTCGCGTATATACATATACAATTTGATCCCAAAACTCTCTTGGAAAAAAAACCCCTAAAAAAGGAAAAATAAGCAGCAACAAGCTAAAATTGTTATCGCATAGTGTGTAATTCGACGGTAATGATGACACGTACTTCCGTGCCAATGAAGCTTTTTCATGCTGTTTGACAAAAATAATTTTAACCACTATCTTATTTATAAATAGTATAAAATTTTCACATGTTATAATAAAAAAAAATGACTATAATGTAAAGCTCTCATATGCTACAGTAAAAAAAATGACTATAATATAAAACTCTCACATGTTATAATAAAAACAGTTTTAACCAATAACCCTTATCACAACGGTCACAGAGAATATTTTAAAGATGACTTGATTAAAGAAGTAACATAATCTATGCCCTGGGCCGTGGTCCCCTCAAAGAATCCAACCAAATAAATAAAGCTAAGCTAAGTATCTAGTCGGTGAACGTGATCCTCACACTGCCCAGCACCAGCTCCAATTTTCAAGTGTGTCTATTTTAAGAATAATAAAAAAAATTTACTAACTATAACAAGGCATGTAGGACCCATCTGGTAGGACCTACCTCTGTGAGAGGCTCAAGCCAAGCCCGTTTGAGCCCCCAAAAAAAAAAAGTTTTTCAAGTTTTTCAACAATAACACGTGAAATCTAAATATTTTTATTTTATTAATCAAAAAGTAAAAATTATTTAGTTGCCTTCATATTTAAATTAAGTCAAATAAAATAAATACACAAAGATAAAAATCTTAAATCACTTATTATCTTTCTCTGAAACAGCATAAAAGAAACACTATCCTTTTCTATTATTTTCTTCTAATTTTTGCTCAATAAGTAGACAGATTATTACTAGGTATAGCTTCTTTTTTTTTTTTTTTTGAATTTGCTGTTTATTTCCCATCATCGAATCCTTCACTTATTACTCTTTTACTAAGAAAAATAGACTTAAACTGAGAGTACTGTAGCAATTAAACCTCGAGTCATGAGAGATTCAAAATGTGAAAACAAGAGATGCACGATAACCGACCTAACGGTTGGGACGTAGAGAGACCAACCTTGTGTTTGATAAAAGTGATTTATATTATTTTTTCAATTATAAATAATGTAAAACTCTCATTATAATAATAAAAAAATTATTATAATATAAAACTCTTACATACTACAAATAACAACAAAACATTTGTTCACTCAAACATCTTTCAAAATAATGTCCACCTCCCTCGTTTAAAGCATATTTAACAAAAAAGCAAGCAAGTCTGGACCCTCCGATTAAAATTCGGTTAATGATTCCAGATCAACGGCACATATCAGAAGAGGTCCCACAGTTGGTGCCAAGAAATCAATGCGCAGCGAAAGGAGAAGCACATGATACACAAATCTGTAATGGTCCATTGACCTGTGAATTACACGTGTCATCCGTGGCTTGGAACAAGTTTATAAAATTAATTTTTCGCAAAAATATCTTCTTCTGGTCTTGACTATTTAATCAATGGTCAAGATAAAAGGATTTAAAATAAGGAAAGGTGCTCGCGAGGTAAATAGCTGTCACTCTGAGCAAACCTGTATGCGCAACACGTTTCGATGGCTCGATCAGTTTCTCTCTTCTCTGTCTCTCTCTCTCCTCCTCTATTCTCGACAGCTCATTCTTGTCGGCTTCTTCGCCGGCGAATCTTTGCTCTTTCTTCTTCTTCTTTAGCCTTAGCTTCAACTTTGAAGCCGGCCAAAGTCGTGGTCACCAGAGAGCGTGGCAAGAATGGCAAGCTCGTCAATGCTTTGGTACTCCTTCTCTTGCTGTTTTCTCCTCTTACTCTTCCATTATTGGTTCGTCGAAATTTTCTCGGACTTTCTTTCGCTTATGCGATTATGGGACATTGCTTTGGAAGTTTATTTAGGGTTTTGGATTCTTTCTGCGTTGTATGTTCTCTTGCCTTGTTTATTTTAATTTAAATTCGGTGCTTTCACACTGGTTTGTGTTGTTGTTGTAATTGAGTTCAACTCATCATGTTTTCTTTTTCAACTCATTTCCTGCATGTGAAAATGTGAATACAGAATAAATTGTCAGATTAGGTGTTTGACTAAATGTGGAACGGAATTGCGCATTGTCACTGTTATCATCTTTTTTTTTTATTTTTTTTTTCTTTTTTTAAATCTGTCAACGGTCTATTTGTTTTGTTTTTTGTTTTTTGTTTTCATTAGACTTGCTTATTTTTGTTTCATTTTCTGTTTATTTGAATCCATTAGTTTCTTAAAAAACGACGGCTTTTTTTTTATGGGTTAAAGCAGCGGGTAGCAACTTTTTTCTTCTTTTTTTCTTTTAAACTTCTTAATCATTAAATCAGTTTTGTAACGTTAAAAATTCAAGTCTCCCTTAATTGCAAAGGGGAAAACATGAAACTAAAAAAGTCCTTAAATAAAGATATTAACTTTAATTGGAGTCTTATTTTTCACCTAAAATTTATTCCAGAATGTCATTTCATCTTCTGCCCACGAATGAAGTTCTATTGAGCATAGAGGAGTGAATTACTCTGCATTAGGCTGCATGATGCTGCATGTGTTCTATTCTTGTTCTTCCTCTCAAATTTTTTATTTATTTTTATATATATTTTTTATATAGCATTACTAGATAGTATCAGAGTAGAATTTCACATTTAAAATGGGCCATGATAGCAATTAGTTCTTGGCATCATGCATGAATGTTGGGGGGTTGACATGTTGTTCTGTTAGCCCATCATTCTCTATAGCAACCCTGAAGCATAAGGTGGTTAAATAAATCCGTGGATGATGACGAAAATTGCTCATCTTGAGTACAGGCTAAACGTGGAATTAGCTGTTTGGAGTTTCCCCTGATTCAGCATACAAAAGGACCTGATTTAGATGGGCTTTCTACTGTATTAAGTGGTAAGCTCCTAACTTTCCTCCCTGCCTCATACAACACGGTGCAATATAGCTGTTGAGTCCCTCAAATTGGACATGGATAAGGGGGTTTGGCTGATAATCGGTTCAGAAGGTGAATTCCTTTCGTTTGCATAATGTGCACTGACAGCTACGTTTGCAAATTAATTTTTCTTTGGCGTCCCACCTCATTATCTGATAGCCAAAATTCATGTACCTAATTGACATCCCAATTTATTTGTTGGGCCTGAATCAATGTTTTCCTTTGTTTTTGTCAACCACATAGTGGTTCAGGCGACTGAATGGCTGTATCTACTGGCGATGGCTGGATTTTTATAAGATTATGTTCTTAAGGAGCCATGCATTTTAGAATTCCTACTTTATTGTCTGTCACGCATTGTAGAATCATCTATTGCTGCCAATGGAGAATCAAATCTCTACGTTGTATCATGTTATTGTGTTTAGTTTCTTTCTTTATTAGTATAAAATTTCATTCACTGAAAGTTTTTATGGTCCTCAATGATAGCAGAAGTAGCCTTTGACTGGATTGTCATAACATCCCCAGAAGCCGGTTCAGTCTTTTTAGAGGCATGGAAGTAAGGGTTAGAACTTTCTAACTATGCACTTTTCATTATGCAGACTAATTCCCGCAGTTTCTGTGTTAAATTTTGTAGTCTTCGTAGCCAAACATGATCTGAAATATGTCTGTATCTCCTCCTCTCCATAAACTCATATCAATTCTACTTAGCTTGTGTATTATCCTAAAATTATGATGAGTGTGTATTATTCTTCTGTTTCAATGAAAATATGTAATTTCTAAAAGTAGGTATCTAAAAGAGATCCAAGTTATTTTTTGCTGTTTATCTTATCTTTACGAATTTAATCCAGTAGGGATGTTACTGATGATAGACTTGCTTTCATTTCGTTCTTTAGGGCCTCTGGAACCCCAAATGTTAAGATAGCTGTTGTTGGTACCGGTACAGCAAGCATTTTTAAGGAAGTAAAGCAATCATCGAAACAATCTCTCAATGTTGCTTTTGTGCCATCGAAAGGTATGCATTATTGGGCATCTGTACCCACGTGCTTATTACGGTTTACCGGCATACACGAAAGAGTATTAATCCTATAAAAACTGCGGTGCAAGTATTGAAGGTTCATTCCATTTTTAAAATCAGGTGTTTGGAATGTACTGAATTATTAATTTTAGCAAAATATTACTGTGCTTCTAGATGCTATTACGAAGAGAGTCAATAAGTAAGCATTATTATTGGGCAATTTAGTGATTCCATAATATATCTCTCGTTGAGCTACTGTGTGGATACAAGACAAAAGAAGGGGGAAATGGTCACTCTTTGGATACTACATTGGTTGGTGGAACTAATAGACTTTTGCCACTTGTCGTTTTTCAGCAACAGGGAAGGTTTTGGCTTCAGAGCTTCCAAAAAATGGCAGCAGAAAGTGCAATGTTTTATATCCTGCTTCTGCAAAGGCTAGCAATGAGATTGGTCTGTGGTATTTTTCTGGTTATATTGTTTCCTTACATGCGCTTCTGGTTGTCTCAAACACATTTTACAATCAGCTAACATCAATGTCCATCTTTTAAAGTCTTTATGTTAAAATAATAGCAGTCTGTTTTCTGATTCTGCATAGTTTATCTGGCTGATTTGAGCAACAATGCATTTAAATCTTATGCACTAAGGAGGATATTGCAGATGAGCAGTTCTACTGAGAGGCCAAATTGTGATAAATGTGTCTTAAAGGATTTAAGAATAGGTTATAAATCTTATCAGACCAATTTACGTATAATTGAAAATACCAGCAAAGGCATTTAATTAACAACTGGTCTTAGAACCTACCACCCTGCAGAAGAGTGCAAATTAAGTTATTTATTTGAAGGTATTGTTTGTTTGTTTGTTTTTGTTCCCTCTTTTTTGAGACTAGAAGTGAATTGACCTAAATTTACTGATAATTCCACTTGTCTCTTTCAGAAGACTGTTGAAGAAATAAGAAAAGTGAGCGAAGGTTCTGTTCTGTGTGACTGTAACAGTTTAGAAGCCTCTGATGTACCCTCTTGCACATTCCAATGGCTTCTTTAGGACACCTTTGGCCTTGCATTAGATCATTGTTCTTTTTTTCTTTACGCTTAACGCTGATGTAGTTTGTATTCACCCCTTCTTTTTGTTGCATGATGAGAAGCTTTCTTTGAACACAAACAATAGACCTGGAATTTCTTTTTTGGTCGGATTCTTGGATTCATTTCATTTTGAGGCTACTTTCTGGGTTTTCTTTCTTTAGTATAAAGCGTAAATTCTATTTCTGTATATTTCAGAGGATGGCTTATCTAATCGTGGATTTGAAGTCATGAGGCTAAATACATACACGACGGTATGATATATTATCTTTGACAGATTCCACATTTATATTTTCTGATTTGTAGCCCCCATGTATAAGTATGGCTGTCGATCGCTTAACACTATTGGTTTCCTGCTCCAGATGGTTCTTTATATGTTGATTCAGTTTCATTGAAATTCTAAGAAATGAAAAATAAATTTAGTATCTTAGTAACTTTTTGATATGGATGTGTATTTATTAGGATTTTTTGATAAACTTCACCGTTTTGTTGTCCATAGTCGTGGTAAATAGTGTTCCTGTGTAATTACCCTGTGTTTGTGTGGATCCACGTTTCTCTTATATTTTCTAATCCCGTCATTTGACTTCGGTTTGAGTTTGACACGATTGTTGATTGATGTGGTGTCTTGACTTCTGTTATTGCTTAGACATATCAAGTTGAGCTTCTTACAGCATTATAGTGTCATGCATTTTGTGCAATTATTTTCTTTTCAAAATTAATTTGTTGCTCTTACAAGTTGACCAATTTGGGAGAAAGGGGGCCGGTGTTTCCTCAATTAAAGATCTAAAGTATCTACGTTAATTACACTGGCTAACTGCCCCTGGGTGGAGCAAATGCAGTTGCAAATACCTGGTCGGCTTAATGCTTAGTTTAGCAAGATATTTTTTCCTGGCTCTCCAACTGCTGCCGTACTAGCTGTATCTGTCTGCTTTAGGTCGTAGCTGATGGATGCATGAATGCTAATTGGTGATTTAATTGATATGTGATTGTGCAGTTTATATCACTAACATACATGGCGTCTGAAAGAATTTCTTACAGGCACCTGTTCAAGACGTGGACCAAATGGTTTTAGAGCAGGCACTGTCTGCCCCTGTTGTCACAGTTGCATCACCTTCAGCCATTCGGTTAGTGTTTGGTTGAAATTTTATACAATCTTTGAGTTACTAGGATTTTTTTTTTCCGGTTTTTATATAATTTTCACGAGAGTGATTATATTTTCAGCAGTTAATTCATTACTGATTTAAACCAAACTATTCGATGTTGATCATTCTATACATATCCAGATACAGCTTTGACCATTATGTTGGTTAAATTTTTTTGTTTGCTTTATGATACTATAAGATTTTCAATCACCCCTTTCATATCCTACGATTCTCCCTTTTTCAATAGTGCCTGGGTCAATCTCCTTCCGAAGCCTGAACAATGGTGCAACTCAGTTGTGTGCATAGGTGAGACAACTGCCTTGGCTGCAAAAGGATTAGGCTTGAGAAATGTGTACTACCCAACAAATCCAGGTCTTGAAGGGTAATATGTTTTCTCTAACCTGGTAACTATTGATTCTTCTATTATTAATAGAGATATCCAACAGTTTGGAGATTGTGGAGGCTACTTAGAGATGCAGCCTGTTCGTTTGCTTGTTGATTCTTTTCTGATGCTGCTTGTTTTGGCTATCAGATGGGTGGACAAAATTCTAGAGGCACTGAGAGAAAATGGCCATTAGTAGAAAAGCAATTCGTTATGGTAGCTTTTCCTTGTGCTAATTATTTTTTGAGAAGTTCTCCCTATTTCAGTCCTTAGGAGTCAAATGAGCCATGCCTATTTAGTTTCGGACCAGGACCGGTCAAGCTGACTGGGGGTGTTAGGAACCTCCGTGAACTTCCAAGATTTCGAAGTTTCTGCCTAAACTAGTGCCAGAATGGGGTGAGAGATATGCCAACAGCAAAGATAAAGGTCTGGAGTTTTATAATATCCTGAGGGTGGTCGTATCCAGAAGGCATAATTTTCTTTGCAGACCCTAAATATGCTATCTGTATGATGCCGTTGATAAAATTTCTTTAGTCGTATATATATTTAACAACCTAGATTTCATTCATTTTTCAAACGCGGAATCAGGTTTTCCTATGCTGTTAATAACAGGTTGGTGTCGTCGCTAGTTCCCAAAATAGTACCATGTGAAGGTAGTGCTCGTTCGCTTTCTATTCACCTTGTATAATTCATTGTTACATGTGAAAGCTTACAATGAAAATGCACATTGTGAAATTGAGGTTTATTTATTTATTTATTTTTTCCTATGATGCTTTTTTTTTTCATTTGATCTCTTATTGAGCTTCTTATTTAGTGGGATATTTGATAAAAATAGAAAGAAAGTACTGCCGAAAACTGTCAATGACAATTATCTGGATGCTTTCACAATGAGAAAATAGTTATGTCAGGTTAAGAAGAAGATTTGTTTAGGAAGGAGGAGGAAGCCTTCCTTGAAGGAAAGATGAGATCATGGTTAGCGCTCGTTCCGGTTGATAGCTCGGAACCAAATGCCCAGCACCCCTAACTGTGGTAAGTGTTAATCCTTTGTACTGAACTACATAGCCTCCAACCTGAAACCATCATCACAGTTTGAGAACCTAGTTTTGACTTAAAATGCTTATTGGGGTTAACAAATAATAATAAATAAAAAAAATGTGTTGGATTGAATGGATTTAGCAGTGCCAATGTTATATTACCTCTTCGCTAGAAAACCAGGGGCGCCAAGCATTCACAACTGGTAGTTTCAAAGTGTTTTATAGAGTACCTTGAGGATGTTACTGGCACTCGCCCATCAGTGTCCCCACTGCAAGATTCATTTAAAAATTATATTTAGGTGCCAGATGGTTAAAATGATAACCTCGCGCTAAAGTCATTGGTACTTGTTACTGGCAAGGAAGTTTGCCAAGACGACAACCTTGGAAAGTGAAATTAACCAAAAAGGTTATTTATCTTTTTTTATACCTTTTATTTTAAGCTTATTTATACAATATATTTTTAATTTTTGATCTTATTACATTTATATCTTTAGATTAGATAGCTCAAAAAATTACCAAAAATACCCTCAAATTAAAAAAAAGATTACTTAAAAAACTTCAAAAAATTATATACAAAAGTTTGTCTTCAAAAATGTATAAAATACTTTTAAAAATAGATATTTTGTGTTTTTTTATTTTTGTTTTTTCTTATTTTTTAAAAGTTTTAATTTTTTTATTTGACTTAAGGATAATTTGATCATTTTAAATGTTAAAATCATCTATTAATTGAGGTGTAAGGTGTAGATTTGTATATTAAATCTTATATGAAAGTATATATTTAATGAGATCAAAAATTGAAAGTAATGTTTTTAAATTAATCTAGAGTAGAAGTAATGTTTTTAAATTAATCTAGAATAGAGGGTATGGAAATATAAATATGCCTTAACAAAATAACTTTGTTCACTTTTTCACTGAGCGACTTGGTCGTTTGATGTATAAATTTGAAGTCGTTTTGCAGTAAGTTTTTAAGAAGCCATTTTGCAAGTAAGTGTTTTTGCTAAAGTCATTTAATGAAAGCTGGGTGACAAAGCTTTTGTACGGTTTAATGAAACAAGCTGAAAGAATGAGTGGGTATGCTGAAATCAGACTCACCTGTACACCCAAACGCTTATTCCAGAAGCTATGAGCTGCTTTATCGTTGGTAGAACGGTGGTGGGGCTGTCAATCCATCCAACGTCACTATAAAGACACACATCACGGAAGTTATTACACGTGTTCTGGATCTTCTTAAGTGTTTGTCTCAGTGTTAGAATTCTAATTTCTCATTTTATATCGCTTGTAAAAATAGCTTGTAAAAATGGTTAAAAAAAAAAAGTTTTGATTTAAAATAATATTGTTAGCGGTTTTTTTTTTATAAAATTATAATTGTTATAGCAGTGTAGGTTTAAAACTTTTGGTTCAAATTACGTTTCTAAACGGAATTGGAAGTATTTATTCTACAATATTGAAACCGTAAGGCTGAGATTGACTAATTTGATGATTCTTAACCTATTACAAACTCAAACATTAGAAATATATAAATGGCACATACCTACAACTTGACCAGCTTGTTGGTCTAACATGAAGAGCTGTTTGCACCTCCCTAAGATTCAGATAGGTAAAGACATACTTGTCGGAGCAAGGATCAAAATAATGTACCTTAAAAATAAAAAATAAAATAAAAAATAAAAAAAAGAAGAGGACGCTTAGTTCATTTTCTGTACAAAATTCAAATTCCTGTTAGGCTGTTAGGGAATTTCTTCATTTTTGTTTGTCTTGTGTTTAGACTTCTAAAAATGATATCCCTTGATTTAAAATCAAAGATCTTTGATCAATTTAGTCAGAGACTTAACTGAAACTGAACCAGTCGATGATTTGCACAAAGGAGCATAGATGTTGTAAATATCAATATTTCTGACCTCGTCCTTTGCCTGGCATATATATTCACTACAGATGCTGTTATAATGTACAAAGTCGCAATACTTTCGTATTCCGGCATAGATCTCGTCGGGGATCAATGCATGTGTCCAAAAGTAATCGTACATTCCCTTCTCACTTGTTTTATCATCGATCCAGGCATTCCCAATCTGCACCGAATTAACGTCCGCAAAATCAATATCGAAAACGCGAATGACATCTTCAATGGCATGTTAGATTCAAACTGTATTGAACAAAATTAGATCTTAATTAGAATTTAAAACTCACAGCGATGCCTTTAAGGTCGATTACGGTTTTGTTAGTTTTTTTGTTCTTGGAGAGAATGGTGTATGCGAGTTGAGGCACATAGTGACCGGCATAGCTCTCTCCTGCGATAAAGAAATCGCGGGTTTTGTATTCGGGAAATCTCTCTAGCCAGTTCACAAGAAAAGTGTACGAGTCTGCTGCCGTGCGCTTGTCGCCGACGTTGTAGTAGTCAGATGATGTGTTTGAATAAGAGAACCCCACTCCTGCTGGGGACTCCAAGAAGATCACATTTGCCACTGCCATTTTACTAATGCTTCTTAGTCTTGAAGTTTTTCTTGGTAACAAAAAACTGTGTTGTCTACAAAGCAAGCTTGTAGTATGTATAGTGATCTATTAGTTTAGTTTTTGAGAGTAGTGATTGAAAGGGCCCGTGATGCAGCGGGATTAAGATATAGCCCTCTAACAAAAATGATAACAAATACTCACTAACATAAATGCTATACTAAATAAATAATGATAAACAAATAACAAAATTGAAGCGAAGTTGATAAATTAAAGCAAACGATAATACAACTAACATTAATGACTGCTAGTGCTAAAACCTCCTACATTATTCGGTTTTAGAACAAATTGCTTACCCTTATTCCATGCATATTCATTCAGAAAAAGCGTCTTTCCATCACTGTTGACTTTGAAAGGTCCCAGTTCTTCCATGGCTCCATATCCCAAAGATGAGCATCCTGGCCCTGTACACAGTAGCATTGACCAAGTTTATGGTAAATTGTATGTGAGTTTTATAGGTCAATTATAAAACTCAAACATAATGATGTTAAAGGAGTAAAACGTATGTTTAGATATTTTTAGGCTTTTTTTTTTCTAATCTAATCTTTGATGAATAGCAATAAGAAATATTTTCTTTTGTGTCTTGTATTTCTGTTAATGGAAACTACTACTATTGTCATCGTAATGGTCGACATGAATGGTACTTTTTTTTCCACCACTGAAGGTGAAGATTTCAATGAAATATAGTGGTATAACAGCCTTTGACTGCCTGGAAAGTGTTTTGAAGCATTTCAGCCCTAGTTATGTGGTTTGGACATTACAAATTTTCTTGCGACTTTGATGATAATGTGTTTTTTTTTTCACCCAAAAAAAAAAAAAATCCATGATAATGTGTTAATTTCATGACAGCAGACAAAAGCCAGTGGTGTTTTAGTGTCAAGGTTGAGACACCAAATGCCCAAAAATCTTAAAAGCAACCAAAAGGGGTTATTTTCGACCTCTAGATCAATCAGTTCATCAATTTAGTTAGTGGTGGACCCTTTACTCTTTTTGACTACTTGGTCATATGATGCCTAGCACATAATTTAGCTCAAGAATTATAGCACTAACAAATAAGGGTACTCTATTAATCTTGAGAAAATTGTACATTTTTTGACACTTTTTTAAAGAGTGATATTGGATAGATTATTGATGGTGGGGACATCCAAGTTTTAGTATTTTTCTTTGGCTGGAAACCGTATCATTGGGGGATATATCAACATTCATCCCCATCATGCTATGAAACATACTGAGTCATACGCAACATGATATGTGGCATTTAAGGGACTCCATGGTCCCTAGAGCAAATTCATATTCAAAATAAATCTTGTTTATATATGGCTTGACAAAGATATATTACCAAACATAAAATGTCGTCTATTACCATCCTACTCTGCTATTTTGGCTGTTTAATTGGTGTAGTGTTGGACTTTGAAGTTTTCTCGAAAGAACTATATAGACAATTTTACAACAGTTTGTCCTTTTATGATCTATATGTTTGACAAGCTTATTAATTTTATTAAGGCTACATGATACTTTCCATTTATTTTTATGATATTGTGCAGTCAATTTTATAGCTAGTTGAAAATTGCATATTTTCTATTTTTAGTTTATTTGACTGTTTTAGGAATCCAACTAGTTCATTGTATATAGACACTATTTTTTTTTTTAATGTATGCACGTTTGTAATGTTAATGAAAGGCTTATGCCATAATTTTCCAAATTCTTCTAACTCTATGAAATACATCTTAGCTCAATGTATCCCTAGCTAGCTGCTATATACAGTCGTAATTATTATTATTATTATTATAAACTAGTTGCGGCACTACTGCAAGTACTATATTTAACTATCGGAACAAAAGCAAACTTGCCAACGACATTATTCCTGTTAGATCATGAGATGTGAAAGCAATACATTTATCTGTGTGTCGGTGTGTATATATTTATACCAATTCACTGTACACTGGCAAATATACAACTCTAGTAATTCACACAATAATTTTATGAACGCGATGTCGTATATGTGTAGCAGGAAAGCAAAACCTTGCTTCAGTGACATCAATTCATGATATATACATATATAATATTGTGTCAATGTTAAAGAAAGGTTAACTTTTTGTTAAGATAAAAAAAAGATTAACTTAGTTATAATGAGGAAGTTCAAATGCGCGTATGTCATATCAAGGTCTGGTAAACAAAAAGTCGTAAATAACATCATAAATATAATGACTCCAAATGTCATCTACACCTCTCACATAAGCACAATATGACAAAATTTTTGTGACGTGATGTGTTTAATTGTGTGTATGTATATATCTATGTATGTTTGTTAAATTACCTCCATTTAACCACAACAGCAAGGGCTTGGAAGCAGAATCTTGAGGTGACTCAACAAAGTAGTAGAACAAGGCTCTCCCAGCTCTAGGGTCGACCGTGACATAGCCTGCATATTGATTAAAGTCCACTCCTTCGGGTTGTCCCGGCAAAGCTTCGATCTTGTCAGCTTCCTTCGACCCTTCATGGCCTCCGACATGAAGGGTAGAGAAATATTGTCCAACCAACTGGTCATGATCATCTGAACCAGCCCATGACTTAGCTCGAGGAGGGTTTTGTGATCTCCGAGACTTGAGCAACTCGTTAAGTCTATCAATCTGGTTAGCTTCACATGAGAACTGGAGAAAAGGGAAGAGAAGCAGAAGCTGTGTTAAAAATATACATGAAATTACAAGCTTCATCGTATGTGTAAATATGATATCTGCTCCTAAAGAGATACAGTTATACGTTGAGGTCAGTTGTCAAGAGCCTTTTGGTATTTATGTGTAAAAGTCTAGAGACATATTGAGATGAGATTACAAGAAAAAAAAAATACGTTAAAAACATAGCAAATGAGTTGTTGACAATTAAAGTATAGCTTTTTGTATAGCATTCTCAGCCTAGAAACTTGTGGGACCGGTAGTATTTGTTTTCAACTCATTTGTCTGGAGAAAATTCTTTGGGGCATTTAAGTTGGCTGGCCTCCCAGCTTCCAACGTGGAAGGGATGGGATCCACGGATAAATTCATTAATTTGATAATTTTGTTTCATTTAAATATCGTCTTTTAATTCTTTCAAAGAGTTGCTATTTATATACGCGCGCATATATATACATATATATATATGTAAATATATATGGGATAATATAACAAATATGAAATATCTTCTGTGTGTTCGATAAAAAAACTAATTTTGTCATGTTTTCAGAAATGCTCTATCTATTAACTGTGTTTTATAATTCGAACATAAAAAAAAAAAATCCCTCTATGACGTATATTAGTTGGCTTTTTTTTTCGAATGAAGAGATATGTTCATTTTATTTCGCAGGAAGGAAAGGCTTCGCAAAGAATTTGTTTGGATATATGGTTCTAGGCCTTCTCGAATGTGTTGATTTATTTTGTTTGATAGGTGCGCTAGCTAGTGGAATGTCCACTTAATTATAAAAATATGTAAAAAAAAAATTGAATAGTAATACACTGTTTCATTTTTTTAAGAAAATATTGCTCACCGTCTTTTTTATAATAAATTGTTTTCATCTACATGCAAATGGTATTGAATATTGTATACGAGATTCATTATTAAGATTTTAATTAAATCCCAATTTAGTAATTAAGACAGCTTATATATAGCTAGATTTTTTGGCCTTCATGTTCCCCCCTGATATTTTCTTCTCTTTGCAATTCCTGGAAATGACCGCCGATAGATATTCACAAGGATCTTAGTATAGTAAGGGATATTTACCTTGCAGCTAAGTATCAAAACCTATGTGTGTCTATATATATATATATAGATAAATTACAGTGTCAAAACCTATGTGTGTCTATATATATGGATAAATAATATTGACACCCCTATATTTTATCCAAATCAAAAAGACACCTCTTATATTAAAATTAATCATACTGACACTTCTTGACTGTTCACAAATATTACACAAAGACCCTCTATTTTAGTTGACTGTGAGTTGACCATTAATTTTATTTTAAATGCCTAAAATGCCCCTTCATCCATAAAAAAATATTTTTAGCTACTTGTGCACCTCAAAATGACATTTTTACCCTTCTTTGACATTAAAAAACCTATAAACAAGTTGAACACACTTGTAATTATAAATTTTACTCTAATAGTAGAGAATATCCTCTCTTTTTTTTCTCTCTTAAAAAGTCCCTTTTAGAAAGTAATATTATTGAAAAATTTAAATTTGTAACGGTTAAAATGATATAAATATTCTTTATCAACTAAAATATTTTTTGCTTTTTTCCAAAGATAATAATTATATCCAAAATAAGATAAAACGCAGAGATTAGAGTTAAATAATCTAAAAAAAGTCCACAATTAGTTCCCAAAAATATACCACTCATTAAAAAAATAAGAGAATGAGGGAAATGCCAGATTTTTAAAACTTTTGAAGTAAATATCATGTTTTAAAAATATTTGAAATAAATGTCATATATACATTGTAAACAGCTTATTTATTATGTAAATAAGAAATATTTATATTGTAAATAAGAAAGTAAATACATTATTTACACCATAAATTCATTTATTGTGAAATAAGAATTATTTACACTATAAACAAATAGATAGATATATTATTTATATCATAAATTTAACATTTACTACAAATAATTTCGAAAGTTAACATTTGCTACACTTAGTTTTAGAAAAGTGTTATTTCCTACAATTTCTGTAAAAAATTATAACAAAATTATAAAATAATATGAATGAAAAACTAATTTTTTTAGGGCAAAAAATAAAAATCAGATTTAAAACTATCAAAATCTTAAAATAAACATAAAAATGTAAGAAAAACCCTCTCTACTTATCTCTCTTTATCTCCTTTTCTCTCTCTCTAGTTGGGGCACAAGGATAGGAAACAATGCAAATGGGGGCACGACAAGGTAGGAGGTGCGGCGGGGTAGGAAGGCACGGTGGGGAGGGGGCTTGATGAGAAGGGGGCCTGGCTGATTTGGGTGAGACGAGAAGGAGGAAGGCTAGGGTTAGGCACGACGGGAAAAGGGCAACTGGGTGGGATGGTCGACAATGCAACCCGGGGGGGGGGGGTTGCGATTTGGGTGGAGAGAGATGGGGGTCATGATTTGGAAGTGGGAGGCAATGGGCAACAACTGAGGGTGTTGATGGTGGAGGCAGTGGCTACCAATGATGGGGGCTGGGTTGTGGGGGAGGGCCAGAGGGGCTATTTGGTTGGGTTGTTATGAAAGAGTTGTTTAGCAAGGTTAGATTAGTTAGAGTTTTTTGTTTAGATTAGTGCCTAAGATTTGATGTTTTTAGATCAATGGTGAACTTAAAAGGGTATTTTTGTCACTTTAAAAATTAACAGAGTTAAGTCTAAGGGATGTCAATGTGATTAGCTTTAGTCCAAAAAAGCCTCTATAATATAGGTAAAACACTAATGTGTCAGTATAATTTACCTTTTATATATATATATATATATATATATATATATACACAGGCATGCATATATATAAGTATATACGTGAGGGGTGGTGTGGGTGATTTATAAGTAATAATTATGGATTCATGGTTATGTCAATGAGTGTTGAATTATATTAGAAAGTTTACTTGTATACTAAGGAAATAAAATCATGCAGACTTCAAAGACAGTTGACATGCATTATGCATATACTAATTTAAGAAACTCTTCAGTGGAAAAAAAAACAAAAACAAAAAAATTACAAACATACAAGCTGAAAGAAGAAAAAGAAATACCTTATAACACTATTGCATCCTGTAATATTGTACACAACTGGACTTTGCACTATATCCAAGATTGAACAGATCAAAAGGAATAATATACTCATATTGCTTCTTAATATATATCGTAACACTTCGAAATTAATTAAGTGTTATTAATATATAAAATGGTGAATTAGTGTGCCATGATGTATTTTGAAACTTAATTTGACTATTTTGTAATATTTTCAAATTAATGATATTTTTAATTATTTTAATCATTTTTAATTACTCTTGATTATTTTTATTTATTATTTTGAATTTTGAAATAAAACAATTTGTCAAATACCAACTACGTCTTTTTTTGCAAAACCATGGATGGCACATGGTTGTCCTCTCTGGTTTTACTCTCCCTCTCTCTATTATCTCTCCCACTCTCCCTCACTTCCTCACTCTCTCATGTTCTCTTTCTCCCTCGCTCTCAGACACTCTCTCGTTTCTCTTTCTCATTGCCTCTCTTCTCTCCTTCTCTCTTCCCTTTCTTTTCATTCAAAATTTTGAACTCAAGCTTTGATTCTTGCTTGGATTGTAGGTTAAGGAACACGATTAAGCTACTTCAAACTTATTTTAAAGCTCGGATTTAAGGTTAGTTTAGCTTTTTCTAAAATTTTAAACTGTTTCTTTAAATCTTCAATCTCTTTAAAATGTTGGAATCTAAGTTATATGAGCTTAGATAACCTTAAATCTAAGTTAGTGGGACTTACAACATCTATAATCTAGGCTTGATTTGATGAAAAACGGATTTAAATCAAGTTTTTTTATTTTTCTCTATTTTTTCTATTTTTAGATTTAATTGGAATTTTCTATGTAAATCTTATTTAAATTAGAGTACAAGTGTTCTATTATGTTTTCTATCTTCTATGACTATTTTGTTTGTCTGGGAATTGAGAAAACATATTGAAAATGAGGATTTGGGCTTAAGGAGGCCAAGACCTGAGTCTAAAAATTTCCAAAATTTTTTCAGTTTGGTAGGCCAAACTTTGAGTTAGGCAGACCAGATTCATGTCATCTCTAGGCCAAACTTATAGCAGGTTCGACAAGTCGGACCCAGATGGCCGGCAGGCCAAACTGTACAGTTTTGTAGGCCAGACCAGAGAAATCGGCAGGCCAACTGGGCTTCACAAAACTTGTCTTTTTTCACATGTTTCTCCTATTTTAAACTAAAAATAAGATTTTAACAATATAATATGATTTTACAAATCTAAATGGCACACTAGGACACCATGAGGTAGCTTAGAAGTGTAAAATATCCCATGCTAGATATTGACAAGTTTAGTTTATCTTTAAGGTTGTTCGTAGTTCCATAGAGCTAACGTATAGCAAAACGAAACTGCGGTGTTGGACACCAGTGCAGAATATTGATGTAGGACTTCTACCCCTTTCCTTGGTAGCCAAGTTTTTTTAAAAAATGATTTTTGGCCTCAAAATAATTTCTTTCAAAATATTTTCAATGAATGATTAAAAAGAGATTTTTATGAGTTATTTTCATAAACAGTAGAATGAAGTGATTTTCATCATAAACCGCATAATAAATGCAAATGAATATACTTTTTAAAATGAGTTTTTAATAACTATAAAAATGCATAGAAGGGCATGATACCATACTCAAAGAAATGGTCGTGTAAAGTGCGACCTTGGGGGCAGGTCCCGAAATCTAGCTAGGCCACTACGGTGATGATACTTATGATTTGCCTAAGAAAAGATAATAATATTCTTTCTAGTCAAACAATAAACAGTTTTTGGTAAGATTGATTTTATTGATTTTATTTATCCATTTATTTATTTAATTCTATTTTCTAAATATTTTCTTGAATAATGAATTTTATATTTAAAATTAAATGTTTTTGTAACCTAGTCTTATTGAGCCTTTCGCTCATTTTTATTTATTTTCAAGCCTTTTCCCTCTAGGTGGGATCCAGCTTAGGATCAACAAAGAGTCCACTGACGGGACTTGTGAGCAGTAGAAGACCCTAAGTAGGTTTATTTTCATTAATTAATCAAAGCATGTATCATTTTAACTTCTTTTTTCTATATTGGACTGTAATTGTAATTTAATTATTGCTGATACTATATATGTGCATAAGTTGTAGGCTCGGTGGGACCCAATGCGCATTTCCCCTCTCTCTTTACTATTTTATTTTATTTGGTTTTATCTTTCTAGTTTTATTATTATAAATATTTGTTTACAAAGTTTAAAATCTATCACATTTTTATTAATTAACTAATCCCCTAAAATAATTAACTTTTAACTTAATAAATTTGAATTAATTAAACTAATTAACCCAATTCGTCACCTCTCGGGTCTTGGGGCATGACATATATACACATAATAAGACAGTGGTAAAATTTGTTTGAATTAAACGGGTGAAAATATTCAGGTTGACTTTAAGATAAAGAGAATAGCTTGGAGGATTTTTTTTTCTCTTCACATGGAGGCATAGAATTTTCTATCTTAAATATCAGGATATCCTTATCTTTCTAATCTAAAAAAGCATTATATATAAATATATATATATATATATATCATAATTTAATATATTTCTTTTTCATATTGATCACATGCATGCAAAACTTTTAAAATCTATCGTTGTGTCACTAGTCGAAATTGTTGATTACAAAATAGTTATTACATGACGGTTTTTAAAAAACCGTTGTGTTCAGTGCAGGAAAAAAATAAGAAAGCACCAAAATATGAAAACTATTGTGAAAATATGAGTTTCTATGACGGTTTTTTAATAAGTTACACGACGATTTTTAACAAAAATTGTTGTGTAAACTTTGGTTTTTGTCTAGCTTACACGGTCGGTTTTTATAAAACCTTCGTATAAGCTAGTCATTGTAATATAATAGTAATCATAATATTATAAATATAATAATAATAATTTGAAATAATAAATATAAAATACAATTAAATATTTTTATAATATTATCATAACAATATGATTATTTATTGCTAATATTAAGATAAATTAATAATATATTATTTAGACTTGTAAATCAAGAATTTCAATATGTTATTATTATCATAAAAATATTGTGAATATATTATTAATATAATTTATAAGAATTATAAATAATAATACCATTATTCTTATAAATTAATATTATCATATAAGATAAATATATATATCATATGAATATTAGCATCAAATGATAATATTTATGTTTGTGGCATAATATTAATATTAAATTATAGTAATATAATAATAATCATAATAAGAGTAGATTACACGACTGTTTTTTTAAAAAAAAAATTGTGTAAGCTATAAAAAATACCAAGTAATGGTTTGTTATGAAATAGTGCCGTTTTTTATCTTACATGATGGATTTTTATTAAACCACCTTGTAAGCCAGTTATTGTAATATAATAGTAATAATAATATTATTATTATTATAATACAATAATAGTAATAATTTACAATAATAAATATAAAATATAACTAAATATTTTTGTAATATTATCATAACAATATTTTTATTTAATGCTAATATAAAAATAAATTAATAATATATTATTGAATTTTAAATTAAGAATGTTAATATATTATTACCATAAAAATGTTATTAATATATTACTAATATAATCTAGAAGAATTATAAATAATAATAATAATATTATTATAAATGAATATCATTATAAAGTATAAATATAAATATCATATTAATGTTAGCATTAAATAATAATATTAATGTTCATGGTATAATATTTATATTAAATTATAGTAATACAATAATAATTAGATTAATAGTAATAGTAATTTACAATAATAAATAATTAAAATTTACAATAATAAATATAAAATACAATTAAAACCCAAACGGTTCATTTTTATAGCTTACACAATAGTTTTTAAAAAACGTCGTGTGAGCTTTGTAATTTGAAATTAAACCCTGCCAGCTTACACGACGGTTTTTTGAAAAAATTGTCGTGTAAGCCTGCTTTAATACTACCAAACCATATCCTCCCCCATTCGAACACTTAGTCCCTTCTCTCTAACCCAGCCCCCTCTCTAGCCCCCTAAAACCTCGGCCCTACTATGCACCCCCCCTCGCCATCGCCGAATCCACTTTCTCTCTTTTCCTTTCGAAATCCCTCTCTATTTCTCCCTCTTGAACCCACACTCTCTCCGTTCCTCTTGAACTCTCTCTCTCTCTCACTCTCCTTCTCGAACCCACTCTTTCTCTCGCCATTTCCATGAAGAACTCTGCCGTACCACCGTCGTTCTACCCATCTCCTCAAGCACTCCACAACGTCACCATCGTTCCACCCTGCTTTGCCGTGCCATGGCCGTCGTTATCTCTTCTCAATCTTAAGGTCTCCTCCCCGTCTCTCTCTCTCTCGTTTTTATTAGCTAAGTAGTTTGTTGAAGATTGCTATGAAATTTGTTGTTAATTGTTAGATTATATTGAATTTTGTTTGAATTTCATTTTGGATGATTTTACAAATCAATTCTTTTTTTTTTTTTTGTAACTTTTTCTTGCAATGCCCATTACATGTTTAATGAAAACCCTCTATAGCTAAGAAATTTGTTGAAGATTGCTATGAAATTTGTTGAAAATTGTTAAATTATATTGAATTTTGTTTGAATTTCATTTTGGATGATTTTACAAATCAATTCATATTTATTTTTGTAACTTTTTCTTGCAACGCCTACTGCATGTTTAATGAAAACCCTCTATAGCATCATTAGTAATTAAAATTAGT
>CAMOHE010051101.1:0-25507 GCA_946598075.1 Artocarpus hirsutus
ATAACATATATACACATTACCATGATTTTTCTTTAATCATAAAAATTCCATTTAAAGTCTCAAACATATCATACATCATACTCATAAAAACTATCAGCCATTAGAAAAACAAAAACAGTGAACAATTCTTATTTTACATTCACATATTAAATCATCCATATCTTATAATAATTTCATATTTAAAATACTTTGACCCTTAAACTCATATAACAACATATTAACATATAATTATAGTAGTACAAAAATATTTCCTTATCAAATAAATTTATTAAATCATGCAAAACATCACACAATAAAAGTTCAACAATTAATCGTTAAAACAGCCTAAAAACCTAGCTTCTATAAAAATTTCATAACACATGAAATATTAATCAAACCATCACCAAACTTTTCAGTCCATAATTTAACATATAGATGAACATATTTACCAAATTTCGTGAAAAATAACCTTCATTTGCAACAAGAACAACATCCTTACATTTGTGCAACACAACTGATCAGCAATAATTTACTGTGAGTAACAGAGAGAAAAAAATTCATAACTTTTTATAGAAAAATTGAAATAATGTGAAACTTGGAGGCCTATCACATAACACATGCATAAATAACATATTAAAAATTCAGAGCAAAAAAAAATTCCTAGATAGAGATATTGCAGTCGGATTGAGGTGAAATACAATTCAAAAATACCAAAAAAAATGAGTTCTTACCTCGAAACAATTTCTCTTCAAAACTCCTTGAATTAACGCCAAAGAAATTATGATATTTTTAACAAATAATAGTAGGGGAAATTTGAAAGGGAGAAGAAGAAAGATGAACAAGATGAAGAGAAAAAGAATGAGAGAGAAATGGAGAACGTAAGAGAGAATACATGAAAGGGAAAGAGAGAGAAAAAGAGCGTTATAAAATAAATTTGTTTATATTAAAAAAAAAAGAAACTCCCACTCTTTACATTAATCAGAATTTTCTGATTAAATTAGGGCTAAAATTCGTGTGGGAAAGGAGGAGATTAAGGGAAAAAAGTCAGAACTTCCAGATATGGTTCAAGTTACTATATTTTGCCTTTGTAAAACGGGAAACCTTATCAAATACATTCAATCTATTCAAAGCCAATTGCTTCTTTACCAAAATTAAAGAAATCATCCCAAAAACATGTCAATTAATCAAAATAAATTATCCAATCACAAAATTTGGAGAGATTTTTGCTGACTGCTTGTCAGCTGTCATCGGCCTACCGATGTCTCTCTTCGACCTGCCGACGATATACCATCAGCCTGTCGTTTCGAGAGGGGTCATTTCAGCCTGTCGAACTAAATGGTCCAGGCTTCCGATCTGCCCTAACATACAAAAATCATCCAAATTATTAAATTATCATAAAATTATGATTAAACATATAGCATTAATAACATGAACACTAGAGCACATCAATTCCACATGAGCGTCATCTGCCATAACACTTAAAATAAAATGGTTAGCACCATTATATCATATATCATAACTCATATCATAAATATAACACTTAATGTCATTATTTTCATGACATAATTTGTTACATGAAAATTAGGCGGGTGTTGCAAATCAAGTACTTAATTCAAAGTCATATCTACAAGTTAAAGCTATAATGGTTCGTTATGTGGTCGTTAAGCGTTTGCAGTCAATCCAAGTTTATCAAATAGTCTCAATACATTGATATTCAATCAAATTTGAAAATTGAATGCGAAGTATTGGATCTGTGATTGGAAGTTGTAGAACTACAAGGTCTTGTGAATACAATAGTTACACAACTAGGTGTTAAATCATCGAATGAGAATGTCTCAACAATTGTTGGAACATTATAGTAGCTTCGAGGCTAGCTGCACTGTTCATGAAAAACAAGCTCAATTGTCGCCTCATGGTGGAGGGCTTGAAGGGCATCATGATTGCAAATCCTTTCTTGATGATCCAATTAGTGGTAGGTATGTGCTTGTTGTAGTTGGAAAGGTATGGATGGAGAGTCCTCTAACTGATATAGTTCATGAAAAACTCTTATGGAACATAAACGTATACGTTAACATTACTACCTCTAAAATCAAAGCAACTAAATTACCTTTTTTGATAATAGAGGTAACAACTATGGGTGAAGACAACTATGGGTGAAGTCGTTGAAAGCTTCGTTGCATGGCCAAAAAGCTTAATTGAAGTCGTTGCAAAGGTTAATATGAGTCGACGCCCAACCACATTCCTAAAGATGTTAAGGGAAAGAAATGCCAACAAAAGAAAGGTGTTAGAAAACGAAAGGAGTTGCAATCTAAGGTACAACAACATTGAGTAGTTAAGAAACAACCTGTTGGGGATTCTCAACCATTGCAAATGTGACCCTGCCTTTATTTGACTTCTCTTCACTTCTTGGTCTATTAAGGTCGATAGCTTTATACATATATGGTGTCATACGAGAAGGATTGTAGATTAAGTACTTGATAGTGGCAACAATCATGGGCAATGACATGCCTACTATGTGATTGTAGATTAAGTACTTGATAGCGGCAATAATCATGGTCAATGACATGCCTACTATGTGGGACATGAAGACATTTTTTATTTAATCAACTTTGAAAAAATCGAAGCGACTTGTATAATCATATGCCTTAGATAATAGATCTATTATTAATTCTTACTTCTTTTTATTATCTAAGTATACTTGTATTATTATTGAAAATAAGTTTGTGTATTGTTTTTATTTTAGTTTTTGACAGAATGTTGTGAACATGAAGACCTTGCTCAATGATTTGGCTTTATATCTCCCGCACTTATCTCTAGTGTTGCAAGAGATCCACATGATGATCTTAAAGAGTGCACCACATCCCTCTTTACCCTTTTACGTCACCGAGAGGGAAATTATACTTTATGCCATACAATTTTAGGGAACATTAGATGTTGGCTCTTGTTTTTTTATGGATTACCAAGTATATTGGTTTGATCTCCTTGGATGCCCACCATGTCAAGATTTTGTCACACTTACTAAGATATAAGTGTCTTGTAAAACATAGTTTGATATATATTACATTAATGTGTTTGATTCTTTTTTTATTATTATTATTTTGGCAAATCATTAGGGCATTCAATAATTGGAAGCTTTAAGCGAGAGTCGGTATAACAATGCAACCAAATAGAGAAAGAGTGTATACCCACAAAAAGTCCCAAACAACACGGCAATATCGAGTGCCGTTTTTTCATTTTACATTACATGCGGGACATATTTTTTTTTTAATAATGGTAAAGCTATGCTTTCAAAAAAGCAATTTTATACAAGTGAAAATATGAATGAGGTTTGAGTTAAGTAAATTTTTAAGTAGGTATCTTAGATCAGGTTAGTGGATATAGTTAGTAGAGTATGATTTTGGCAATGTGAATATATGATTTTGAAAAAAAATTATAGTTCAAAGTAAATATATGATTTTGCAATCAAAGCCTTATATCAATGGATAACACATGATTGGCAATCCATGGGAAAATCAGAAGTTTAGGATTTTTTTTTCATTTTAACCAATTTTTTACGGCGATTTATTGCATAAATTGTTATAAAATTAGCCTAAAAAACCAATTTTTCATGATGGTTTTGGACAAAAATCGTCGTGTCTGAAATTGTAATGAAAGCTACTACATACCACGATGATTTTTGATAAAAACCATTATGGTAGCTTTTGAGTTATGTGTCCCCTTGGCCAAAAAATCCACATTCTATGATGGTAAAAAACCATTATGAAAACCACTGAGTCTACCATGACGTTGGATTCCACAACGGTTTTTAAACTATCATGAATAAACGGTTTGTTGTAGTGAGATGTGCTTGGTTAGTTAGCTTTTCAGTAGAAATGGATTATGTTTGGCTTGTGATTGACTTCTTTTCTTCGATTTGCTTTTGTGTGGGACAATTTTCTACTTGATTGATGATTTTCTCTTATATTGATGATTATCATAGTTGAGAGAGTTAGATGAAAAAGAGCATTGTTTATTGTCTGTTTTATAGAGAGAGAGAGAGTTAGGAGGAGGAGAGAGACAAAATAGGAGGAGCCAAAGAGAGAGTATATAAGGGGGGATATTTTTGTAACTTAATTAATTAGTTAAGACGATTTACACTTTTATTGGCCTACTTATTAACTATTAACTATTATCAATTTTTATTCCTCTATTAATTTGTTTGATTCTCTCATTTCTTGTAATTATTATCTTAAGAATGGTGTGGGCTAAACCCAAATGCAACTGCTTTTAATAGGAGAAGGTGGGAAATACACTTATATTGTGCCTTTAACAACATAGTTCAAACCATAATGTAATTCAAATCAAATTTGTTATAGTGTTTTCACTCGCATAATTTAAATTTTAAACTAATCTATGTTCCCAATTGACCAAGAAGAAGGAATACAAATCAAGAAAATTTCTATAATCATCATCTTTTAAAACATTCTTTTTATAAATGCCCTCATATTTGAAATTTATTGTGTCATTAAAAAATATTTAGATAGATGAGAGAGAAAGAGAAAGAGACAGTTGAGAGAGTGTTAAAGTTTGTCTGTTTGAAGTGGTTAGAAAAAGGGTTTAAACAACTCACACTAATTATTTTAATAAAGTAATATGAATTATAATGTGTCAATTTTTTTAATGTGACATAAAGGAATACTTTTTTAAAAAGAAATAAAAATAAAATCATTGTGTCTATTTGTTTTCTCTTTCTCA
Source organism: Artocarpus hirsutus (assembly GCA_946598075.1). Classification (NCBI taxonomy): domain Eukaryota; kingdom Viridiplantae; phylum Streptophyta; class Magnoliopsida; order Rosales; family Moraceae; genus Artocarpus; species Artocarpus hirsutus. The sequence goes on from CAMOHE010051101.1 coordinate 4,714, forward strand.
CGCATGGTTTCAATTTTTTTTTTTGGTGTGTCGCTCTCTTTTGTTTCTTAGGGTTGGAGTTTGGCATCACCTCTTGGCTAGCTGCCACACCCTTGGCCCTAAAGGTGGAGCTCTTGGTCCCACAACAAACATGGAGATTGTGTTGACTTCGTGGTTAAAAGGAACAAATTGGAAGGGATGGGTTTTTGGTCATCATCATTGTTTTGGTTGTCGTCATTGTGCACTACAAATCTTTGGTTCTCTTTGTCGATGTTGTGTGTTGTGTTTTTCAATAATTGAGTCATATAGGTCTTCGACAATGTCGAAGTAGTGTTTCCCATTGGTGGAATCATGTGGGTCTTTGCCAGTGTAGTGGTGGTGCTTCCCAATGGTGGAGCGTTGTGGGTCTTCACTAGTATCGTGTTGGTGCTTCCTAGTGGTGGATTTCTGTGGGTCCTCGTTGACCTATCCTCTACGATCATGCTAGTCAGTTTTTTGCTTAATGTCTTGTGGTCATTAAGTTTTTTTTTAATAATTTAATAACGACAATGCTTTTTCTGCCAAGTAAGAGTTGATTCGTAATTATAGAGGTGGTCTCCCCACCTGACTTTGTTTTTGTGTCCCCCTCATTTGAGTTGCTAATTATCAATGTGTGTGTAAGCCAATGCGTGCGACTAAATTTTTTTAAGTCATGTCACTGGTGTCCTAGTATTTAGGGTTTGGTCTCTATTATCTCTAATGAACTTTGATTGTGCTCCTTTTTTTTTTTTTTTTGTTTTTTTATGTGTGGAGTAAGTCTTTTTTGTTGGGTCTAAACACTTTATGTTTGTCCTCATACTTCATCTGTTTTCACTAGTGGTTGCAATCAGTGTTGGTCAAATTCCCTTGAATATAGTCATCATTTATGACTATTTTTGAGTTTGTATCTTATTAGATTTGAAATTAAGCCTTTATTTGGCATCTCGGTTCCAACCAACAAACAGTACAAAGCTCTCAACAGTTATAGCAAAAAGCAAAAAATTGCTACAGTATAAGCTCTCACATGCTATAGTTTTCAAATCAATATTTTCAGTTCCAATGACTCTCCTGAACACCCTTGAAATTTTATCTTTAAAAAATAAATTTTCTAAAAGTGTGGTACGACATATAGGCCCCGTTTTATAGTGTTTTTATTTTAGTTTTTGTTTTTAAAAAAATCTGAAAATAAAAATGTTTTGAGAAATGTACTAAAACTATTTTTGAAATTGTATTTGGTTGCATATAATGGTATGTCTTTAAACACAAATGTTTTTTTAATAAAAAATATTAATGTTAAATATAACCCAAATTTAATTGTTAAAAATCTAATTATTAATACAATAATAATTTTATTATTATTATCAACAAAATGAAGTAATGAAGAGGAATTCTCTTCCTCTTCCTCTGCTTTGGTGAGCACCAATGCAGGTGACGACCTCTTGTGTTAGCGGCAACAATGATGATGATGGCCCTTTTGCACCAGTTGCAATGACGACTACGATGGTGCCCTTCTTGCAAAGATGGGCTGCCCATGAGATCTCACCATGGGGGGCGCTCAACGAAGATCTTGTGGTAGGGTATGGTGCTAGATGACTTCTTGGGCGGGCTTCGATGGCAACGTGCTTAACGAAGATCCCATGGTGGTGGTGGGGGGAAGCGAGATGACCTGTTGGAGTGGTCTTCGATGGCATGGGTTCTTAGAAAGATGACAAGGTGGGAAGAAGACAATGATTTGGGTCGCACGTGTTGTCTTTACAGTCTCTAACGAGGGTGGGTCTTTGGGGTCGCACGTGTTACTATTTTTTGTTTTCAAAAGCCGACTAAATTTAGGTTGTTTTTGAAAAATATTCATTTTTATTTTCCTCACAATTTTAACTAAATATGGTTTTAGAATCATTCTCATTTTTGTGTCTTTAAAAATTAAAAAAAAATACATCTCAAAAAACAAACGATACGGGTCCGTAATTTTCTTTAAAAGTTAATAGCATAATTTTGGAGAAAAGTAAATTGGAAACATTTTTTTAATCTTTAAAGTTCTAAAATCCCCAAAACACCTCTGTGCCCCCAACAATTTCTCTCTTCTCTCTCTCCGTCATTTTCAAAAGCTCTTTCAATCTCATTTCCGTTCTTGTTCCTGTGACCATTAATGGCTTCTCACTCTCTTCGTCCCACTCACACTCGAGACCATACTGTTCAGTGACGACACGCGTGGCCTCATCCTTCTAGTTTACTGCCAATGACAGCACCCTACTCCTGTCAATTCCTTGAAGGAATGATTTGGTCTCGACTCTGCACGTGTCTGGGCTCCAATTTGCATGTGTGAGATTAACAAGTTAGACCAAGAAATCTTAGCAACAAAATCGTTTGATATGAATTTCAAAAGTTCAAATCGCTTTAAAAGGATTTAGATTTTTCAAGAAAAGGTAGACATGAAAGGAGGAGATTAAAGTTGAGATACAAGTGCTTGTTTTGTTTATTTCATATGAAAAGAGATAAATCCAAAAAAAAAAAAAGGAGAGAGATACTTTTTCTTGGCTTTTTAAGCGCGTTTGTTTCTTGGATTAGTGCCGTAGATATGAAGTAAAAGTAAGGCCAGTAATTCGGACACGGCACGATGACACGATACGAAAACGACACAAAATAAATGAGTTTGGACCGCACGTTTATTAATTGTGCCATAAATGGGTTGGCACAAATAACACGAAAATAAACGGACTGGATTCGTACTAACACACTAAACACGCCTTAACACTTTTAATTAAACGGGCTGTAAACATGTTGACACGGCACGACACGACCCGTCCATTTATAATACATTTAAACTTAAAAATAAAAATATTTGAAATATTTATAGTAGGTTTGTATTAATTAGATATTGTGTTTTTGTTAATTTTTTTATTGGCTTTTTTAAATTTTTTTTATTTTTTTAATTTTTAGTTAATTGGGTCATAAATGTGTTATATGCGTGTTGTTATCATATCAACCCGTCACGGCACGTTTAGTAATCGTGTTAATCGTGTCGTGCCGTGTCGTGTTACGGATGCCATAGGTGTGTCGTGTTCGTGTTTGTATTTCTGGCACGTTTATTAATCGTGTTGTGTTCGTGTTCGGATTAAACGTGCCGTGCTGTAAACGTGTCGACACGAACATAATTATTGCCACCCCTAATAAAAGCCTATGCATGTCCATATGTATACCATTTATTAATGATCCGGCTGACACATTACCAGGGCAATTTTGGGCCTTAAGCAAATAATAATAATAATGAGATATGGATTCTATTTTCATCTTTAGTTGAAATATGACGGAAACAAATTTATTTTTCCTACAGTATTTAAAATGAAAAAAGGCATTTTAATAGAAATTCTTTTTGGTACAAAATAAAAAGATAAATAAACATCTACTTCAAATTAAATGCCAATGTATTTAAAAAAAAAATGCTTATAAGAGCCTTTTGCTTAAAACAAGAAAAAATAATGTAAAAATTAATGTATTGTCTCAAACAAAAAGGCACACAAAAAAAAAAAAAAAAGAGGCGTTGAAATGTTCTCTTTCACTTTTGAGTATGATAATGCCTAAAATTAAGCTAATCATTACTCCAATCTCCACCATTGTATTGCTCTCCATAACTTTTTGCAGCTTGCTTTAATTTTTTTTGTAAAGCCTTAAATAAAAAGCATTAATTAAGCAAAACTTATGAGTTATTAAAGCAATAATAAAATTTTTATAAGTATCTGGAGGCCTTGGCTAAACTTGGGGCCTTAGGCAATCGCGTAAGCTGTCTTATAGTTGAGCCGGTAATGCATATTACACAGCCCTGTAGAAGGGAAGGCCCCTGTCTAGGAGCGTTTTTAGAGTTTAACGATGAAACTAGAGAAAAGAGAAAAAAGAGGGAGAGAAAAACATCCATCAGAGAGATAGAGAGGGAAGAAAACATCTAGGCTCTGTTTGGTAAACGGATTTGAATTATAGTGATTTGGATCTTTTTTATTTAAGTGTTGTGATTTGAATTGTAATCTAAGTTAATGTTTGGTTGTAAGAGTTTTTAAAAATTTGAGTTAGGTAGAAAATCTAAGTATGTGTTCGGTAAGTGTTTGGAATCTTGATTTGAGTTATGAATATGTATTTGGTAATTAGAGATTTGGATTCAAAATTTTTATGCTCCTTTTTGAAAATTTAAAAAATTTATTAGGAAAAATTTATTTTCAAAAGTGCATTAAATTGATTTATCAAATAAATTATTTTCATTTCATTGAAAGCAATGTGAAATCCATGCTTGGTGCACATAAACACAATATTAACAATATGAAAATGATCTTCTAACTTTATTAACTTTTGTTTTTGCCTGTTGATTCTTTTGGCATTTTTCAAGTGATTCTTTCTAAGAATCAAATTTCTCTCCAAAATAAGTTAGTTAAGAACTCACCAAGAAAACAAATAACGTGCTTCTTTTTTCAAAAGCAGTGTATATATGATAGCGAATTTGTAAAGACAAAGTGGTGTGAAAAAAAATAAACTTAACATAGCAACGTTCTAACAGTTCAATAATTAAAAAAATTTTCTATTGAAATACTAATGCCTAGAGGTGTACCACGGGTGTTGAGCTTAAGCTTCCCACATTTCCATTGCCATCGCATCTCTATGTGCATTCATGTTGCCGTTGTCTGCCCTATTTTGAATCAATGGGTTATCATTAGCCCTATCATTGTCTTGCACCCCATCTTCTTTATTGACATTTTCACCTTTTATCTCTGCCACTTGTATTGCATCATCATAGTACTGCTCAAAGATCTCATCATTACTATGCCACATGCGTATGAAGTTGTGGATGACAGTGCAACCAATTAGGATTAATATTTGTTTACCATTTAGAAAGCACTTCATGCTCTTCAAAATTGGGAATCTTGCCTTCCACATACCAAAGGTTCTCTCAATGCAATTGTGAAGAGAGGAGTAGGTATAGTTGAATAATTCCTTTGGCGAACGAGGACCCTACCGACACTCTCGATACTCCTACAAGTGTTATGTAACTCCTCGATATGGAGTGAGGAAACAATCTATGCTCGGATATCTAGATTCTACTAAGTAGAATTTAAAATATAATCAGTTCAAGTTTTTTTAAATAAAAACAAAGGAGATAAATTATGTAGAGTATATCCTTTTTTTCATATATCTGATATGGTGGTTATTTCAAAATAACTAATTGCTCATATATAAAAAAATAGAGATAACATTTATCTCTATAGATCTATCATTCATGTAACTTTTGTAGAATACTTAGGGAGATAAACTGAGAGTTCTTCTCTAAAAAAAATCTACTATCTCATGTGTTGAGCGCATAACAAATTCAAAAAGTATGAGTTTAATTCATTCTTGCAGTTAAATCTAGTGATTCTTATGGATGTTGAGAATATGTGGTAAAAATTTCAAGTCATTTCAAATTTTATGTGATTTTTAAAAATTCATGGATTACTGGCTGTTCAAGTTACTCGTCTAGAAACCAAGCTATGTATTTAAAAAATATGAAAATGGCACTTAGCCTAATTCGAATGTCATGAGAATTTTTCTGGTGATATATATATAGGTTAGGAACATTGTATAAAAATTTTACAGCTATTGTAATTTTTTATGATTTTATAAAAATCATAGAGTGTCAGTTACCTGGTTGAGATTATGCACCTATCTCAATTATGATAATAGGATAAGATAGTTTAATTGATCAAGTATGGAATTGCTTGTTATAATGATGTTGAATATGATATTTTGAGTATGTTCTTATACCGAGAATATTTCTTTTATTACCATGTCATAAATTAAAGAAGTTTGAGGCACTTGAATCGTTGGAAATAAAAGGGAAACCATCCATTTGCAAGAGGTTAAATAAAATTGCTACAAGTCATGTAAGTACATCCTCACCTGCAACATGATTAGAAATTGTGAAAAGTTTTAAGAATGTTATGCTTTATTATATCGTTAGTGATTATGCATTACTCATTCAAAGAACTCCCTTTTTACCACTGTTATGAAGAATGTCTTTTTATGGATGTTTACATCATATTTCATGATGCATATGAAGTTTTTAAATATATATATATATATATTTGTATCATTGAATTAAGGCGTAGCACACCCAATGATGATGATGATGATGATGATGATGATTGGTCTCACAAGGTGGACTTGTCACGTTTGGTTTGAGATTAGCTATCCCTCTCCTCTCGTGATGGCGCACCCTAATGATGTTAATGGTGCAACACCAAGGCCCTAAAGATTAAAATAAATGTTTTTAACATGGGAAAACGAAAAAGGAAATATATGTTCTTACAAAGCATGTCATATGCACTATGATGACTATATCAAAGATGAAATGATTCTTGTCACGATTAAGGTTGTTATAATGTTTTGTGAGATTGTATAATGTACTTACTAGGCCTAACGCTTACATAAGTTAATCATGTTGCAGATAAGGGTAAGGTTACAGCTATAGATGGAGGATGAAAGGACAGATACATGTGCAAGGATGGTGGTGTTGGATCACGGAGTTATGACATGAAATAAAATTTAAATACTGCTATATTTAAAATTAATTTCGCACATTATGAGGCACTTTTATGAACTTTGGTTTGTAATAACTTATGGACTGTAATTTGCTTTCATATTTCATATTAATTATGTTAAACTAATTATTTTGTAGGTAGTCAGTTAACCGAATACTTTGAGTATTCTGTCGGGCTAACCAAGGAGGAAAACCATTTTTAGTAAGTAAGTATTGATGTTATTAAAATATGCGATCCTAAGAAGTATTAGCAATATACAATTGGTAGTAATTTTATTGGTAAAAAAAATTAATTAAAATTTTACACTTGGTAATATTAAATAAAAAAATTTTACACCAAAATTCTTAGGTTAATAATTAAATAATACTTACAAGTTTAGGTTTTTCTGTCAAATAATTAAGAGATAATGATATAAGTTAACGATTCCTATGACGTACATAAAGGGACGTTACATTACAAGTGTAAATAATTATGTGAAATTAATAGTAAAAATAGTAGTAGTAGTAGCAGTAATAATAGTCATAAAAAAGACGATAATGGAGTTCGTAAGCATTTCACGAGCCTTTACAGCAATGTAATATCACAAATGGATTGCTTGCAAATCCATATTGTGATTAAGGAAAGTTTAAAAAGCATCCATAAATTAGATGTGGACCTATAAGTAGTTTTTTACGATAAACAATTTGGGTTTTACCCATAAAGCACAAAATTGTGCCAACTTTAGAATTTGAATTAAATTGACTTGTAAGATTGTAACATCCAAAGATTAATTAAGTATGATTAGTATGTAAATTTGGTGGACTGGTGTGCCTAATTACCATTTAAAATTAATCTAATCATTTTGTGGTATTTTTCTTTATGGATAAAATTTTAATGATTTTTATTTAACTTATTTCATTTTCTATTTTGGAACCAAACAATTTCTAGAATTCCTAATGAATCCCCTCTTGAAAACCATGTGTTGTACATGGTTTTCCTTTTGAAACCACACTGTTTTCCCCTCTATTTAATTTTTCTTCCCTCTCTCTTTCACTCTCACTCTTTCATTCCTCTCTCTCTCTCTCGACACTCTCTCCCTCCTCTCTTTTTGATTTTCTAGCCACCAAATGAAGGCCAAGGGTCGAGCATTTAAACCCACAATGCCTATTCATATCAGCTCAAAAAGTTCAAACTTGAGGTTAGCCCCCTTGCTCAAAGTTTCAAAGTTTTATTTTCAAATTTGTTCAAGTTTCCTTGAATGTTGTAATCTTAGCTTCCTTGAGCTCAAACAACGTTCAATCTAAGTTGTGGAACTTGAAACTAGCACAAATCTAAGCTCGTTTGAGTTAAAACCGAATTAAGTCAAGTTTTTGTATTTTTTTTAATTTTTGAGATAAATTGTAAAATTGTGTTTAAATTTACGGATTTTGTCTCTAAAATGTTTAGAGTTGTTTCATAGTGTTTTCTATGTGTTTTCTAGGTTGAAAATTGTTAGAAAGGGGTTTAATCAAGCTTAGAAAGTTCAAGGAGGTCGAGATTCGAAATCTAGAATTTTTCAAATTTCGATAAATTAGCAAATTGAACTTATGCTTTAGCAGGCTAGATTCAAGAGTTTGGCAAACCAAACTCATTTTTTCGGCAGGCTGGACTCAATCAGTTTGGTAGATGGAACATTGGTGGTTCGACAGGCTAAACTTAGGGATCGACAGGCCGCTCAGGCTGTATGAAAACGACTGTTTTCTACCAGTTTTCACCGTTTAAAGCATAAAAAGAGATTTTGAACTTGTGACATGATTTCTTAAACATTAAAGACATACTAAGACACCATGAGATAACATAATATTGTAGAATACTCAAAGTTAAATATTGATGGATCTAGTTCACATCTAAGGTTGTTCGCGGTTCTGAGGAGCTAATGTATAATAAGCCAGGGTTGCGATGTATATGCTACATGCACTAGATAACGAGATATGATTCTAGACCCTCTTTCTTTGTTAGCCATGATTTTAAAAGAATTGTGGCTACAAAGTGTTTTTCTGAAATGTTTTTAAGGAATGATTGAGATGTATTTATTCAGTTATTTTCAATAGTTGCTGAATAATGGAATGATCATAATAAACGAAATAATAAATGTAATTAAGTACACTCAGTAATATGAGACTCGAATAATGATATAGTACCGAACGAGTCAAAAACACCATTCGGAATGATATGCTAGGGCATGATGTCATATTTAGAGATCGAATCGTGTAAAGAGCGACCTTGGGAGTACGTCCTAAAACCCAGTTGGGCTACTACGATGGTGATTATTTTAATAGCTTTGCTCAATATAAATGATAAGATTAGTTTTAGATGTATGTTGGACCAAAATGGTAAGCATGAGGTCAAAGAGGTTTATTTACTGTATTTTATAATTCTTAAACAAACGAAACATTTATGTATTAAAGTTAATGTTTTTAAAGCTCAAGTCCTATTGAGCCTTTCGCTCACAGTTTTTATTTGTTTTAAAAATTTTCTCCCTCCAGGTAATTTGCAGCATATTGTTGATTAGGACACTACCGAATGCGAAAACTATAGGAGTTTTTAATTGAGCTGTTTGCTTATTTAATTAAGGCAGGTATTACTTGAACTATCCTTTGTCTGGATTAGACTATGGTTGTAATTTATTTATATCGATACTATGTGTTTTAAATTTAGCACATTTTTATAAATAACTCAAATAATTAATTAGCAAGTTTAGTTAAAGTTTGTTTAATTAATTTAATTAAGCCACCACATCATCATCCAATTTTGGGTTTGTGACAAAGATAGTCAATTTAATTTACAAAAATTTTTGCAAGTTATGATTATTTTTTTTATAATAAAATTAAAAGTATATAATATGAAAATTTTAAAAATATATGTTTTATTTATTAGTTAGCATTTTAAAGTTTTAAGAATATAAGAAATAATATGTTTGGCCCCAAGGTTTCACAAAGTTATTTTAAATTAGTTTTGATGATAACAAATCAATTTTTGTTACATGTAAAATGGCTAATCATTTTCTTGAGTTTTGCTAAGTATAAATGTATAACCAAATTATTTGGAGCGAAAAAAGTCTCAAGAATGATTAAGACATGGTGCACCTTGAGGAATGAAGAACAAGACTTGAAGACCCAAGTTTTTAATTTTATTTTCTAAATTTTTCAATAAAGTTAGAAACTCTCTCTAAACATATTGGTTTATGTAAGCTTATACCTCACATATCCATGCATTTATAGTATTTCAAACATAAGTATTTTTAAATTTAAAATTATGTGTCTTAAAGTGTAAACTTAGAATCACACGTTCAAGAGACCTAACATTGGAAGGGATACTAGCCCTAGCATGAGCCGGGTTGATCTTCTCTTAGTAATGTTTGAATGTTTCATGGAGATCATTCTTCCAATCTTAATATGCTCTGATGGCGTCATGAAATATGACTGCATTTGTCTCAGTATCACTAGATATGTCCAACCATTCCTCGATTTTATTCAAACATTAATACTACAATAGCAGGGAAAAAACATTTGAAGTTTGAAATAAGAGATAGATTATAACCTGTATAGTGCCAGGGATCAAACTCTGATATTCGGCTAAAATATTGGTCCATTTGTCATAATTAGGGGCTATACAATCCCGAGTGTGTACTCCCACACTATTCTCAAAGAAGACCACATTGTCCCTCATGGTCTTCCATGTCTTAGCTTCTTTGTCGAACTGAATAGGTAACTTTCCACATAGTGCAAGAAGTTGGGCAATAACTATGCCCCGATTCTTGTCCCAAATTTGTTTACGACGGGACCCGAGTGCTATGTTCATTTTTAGGGTGGGTGATGCCTCGTATTAAGGGAAAAAATTTATGTAGCTATTTATATATAAATGTACATATATGTTCAAAAAAGTTATGAATTTATTGTTATTTATACTTGACTCACACTGTGAAGGAAACCGAGTCAGTCCTAATAGAGGCTTGAATCCACTAGCAGACCTTGCATAAGTTGCTATTAGACCAGACATATCTAGATGCTAAGGTAGAGGAATTCTTTCTAATTTTATCTAATTTTATTGAATTAATACATATTATGTAATGACTAAGAAAATGTCACTAATAAAACCTAATATTTAATTGGGTTTAATTAATGAATTTACTTTTAAAAAATGTCGTTTTTGTAAAAGTTGTAATTTTTGCACAAAATTACGATAAAGCATGAATAAACGGCATAGATTACATATTTTATGGCAAATGTGATGAAATGTTGGATATGATAAAATATAGATTTTATGAGTTGAATTACTTAGAAATCTGTGAATAATATCCATAAAATGAATTTTATATCACAATTAATTTTAAAATTGTGGTATAAACGAATGGATGATTAGAATGTAAAGAGGACACAGAGGTTGTCCAAACCCTAACCTGGGGTAGAAAGGAGGCCAGAGCAGTATAACAATACTGCTAAGTGAAAACGCAAATACAAAAAACGTTATAATTGGCCTCCAAAATTGAACGAAAAGTAAGTTAAATATTTTTGTACAGTCTAAGGATAGAAAATACACTGATTTGACCATGACAGTATAAGAAAAATACTGCGTGATGAAAAATTACGCTGTGTAAATTTTTAGTCCAACTAAGTGGACACCCAATTGAATTTGATTGGGCCACCAAAGCTAGAAATGTGGCCCAATGATGTGAGGACACCTAGGGGGTCATCAACTAGGTGAATATCAGTCACCAAGTGGATTAGGTTGCATTTAATTCAAGTTATCACAAAAATTTCAACTCTTTCTTCTCCACCAAGTTTCGATAGCCATTGTCGAGAGCTTCCAAAAAATTTTCTCAACTTCAAACCTTGCAAAAATAACCCCAAAACAATTTTAGAAGCAAGCCCCAAGGATTTTCACAAGATTAAAGGTGAAATTCTAAACTTTTTGATGAGTTTTTAAAGGATTTCTCATGGGTTGGAGAAATGATATTAACCCATGTTATTTTTGCATGAAAAGGAGGCTTAAAGGCAGATCAAAAGGAGGCTTTGGTAAGTTTTGGTATTCAAATTTTTGAATTTTAATGGATTTTGTTTGGATTTTTATTTTTTCAAATCCATATGAGTTTTTGAGTTTATGTTTAATGAAATTTCATGTGAAGGTGATGCATAGCATGTTTAGATTGCAAAATTTTGATTTAGGATGCAAAATGGTAGTTTTTGCATAAAATGGTATTTTTACAATTTTATGGTTAAATTGTGTAAAAATGAGGTTTAAGCATGAGAATGATCTGAGTTAAGCATGAAATGGACTCTACAGGGGTAGATTTGAAATTTTGAAAAGGATTTTGACAAAAACGTCCAAGGGACTAAATTGAAAGAAAATTTTCTTTCTCGGCAAAAATAAAAAACAGCCAAAAACACCCCTGTACGGTGAGATTTTGAGAAAAGTTAAAACATAAAAGTTGTAGATCTTAATGAAACTGTTAGGTACTATAGGACGGTTCGTCGAAAAACTCAACCGTTTGTGAGTTTTCAAATTTTCAAGAATTTGTTAAAAGTGAAAATATGGTAAATTGACAAAAACGTCATTTTTCAAAATGATTTGAGGTTTGGTACTTCAAGCAAAAATGTTTCTCATGAAAAATAGGAAATTTTGGTGTAAAGTAAAAATTTTAGCCCCGCGGGCAAAATTGTCATAATTTTCGAGTTAGGGGCTAAATTGTAAAGTTTTATAGAAAATGGGCATAAGTGTGAAATAAAGTGATATGAGCCACTTGAACATTATTTTTAAGTTAATAAGTGGCTACTTATGTCAAATGAACGAATTGAGTTCGGAAAAGTCAGTAGGGCCACGGAGGGCAAAATCGTCATTTTTGCCCGAATAACCCGAGTTGCTCTAATAAGGTCACAGATAGGAAAAAAAGTGATTAGAAAGATTTACACCCTTCATAAGTAACGATAGGGTAGAATTAGAAAGAAATAAGGAAATCAATGTTTATAGAGTTGTATACAGTTATACAACTCGATCAATTAAGTAATGAACGCTTTGTAATGGAACGTATTGGGAATTGGCTAATAATTTTGCAATTAGCCAATAGGATTCTAGGAGTCAAGGATAAAGAAGACTGAAGTTGTTTTTGGCAATGCTCAGAAGCAAGTAAGTACCCTTCCCACCTACAGTATGAAATTATAGGTGTAGAATGCGTGAATTTGCATATTAGGGTATATATTATAATGCAAACTTGTATGTTATTATGAAATGAATATCTAAGAGGTATATAATCGATGCATGTGTGTATACGATTAGAATACCTAAGTATATAACATGTTACGTACTGTCATGTACAAGATATTGTGTATCAGTGTATACAGTAATAAATACATGTATGTATATGAAGTAGATACTAGTGTGTATTCTGCTTTGCATACGAATTTATGTACCATGGATAACATGTGATTATCATTTCATGTTTGGTATGACAACCATATTAAAAGGATTGGTAAAATGTCACCAGAAGTTAAGAAAAGTGTCGTACCGGCTCCCAAAGTAAGTCGGAGTTTAAAGGATAAAATATGGTCATGGTGTTACGTAGACCTAAATGATATTGCATAATGGTACAAACACTTAGGCCCTAATGAAAGATAAGAAATGAGGTAGATAAGAAAAGTTCATAAGAAAGCATAATTGAATCATGCATTCAATTGATTGTCCATGTGGGATTTATGGGACTTACTGGGCTTTAGCTCATTAAGTTTTTCATGCTGTAGGTATTCCAACGAGAAGGTCAAAATAAATGTTAACGATGAGCTGGCGGACGGATGATGTGTATAGGTCGGGTATGGAGTCCGCTACTGTATGTTTCCGCTGTATATATGTATTAAGTTGTTTTGAAATGAAATGTTTAAAAAGGAAAATGTTGCAAAAGTATGAATGTTTATGTAAATATAAGTGTGTTAAAGTATTTTTGGGAGTTACCAAAATTATTGTAAAGTAAAGTATTTTTTTCAGTTTTAAGAAAAAAAAATATTCCTAAATTTTTGCCTCTAAGTAAGTAAGAAAGAATTTTATCACAGCCCAAAAAGGCGGGTTGTGACAGTTGGTATCAGAGCGAAAATGTTGCCATTTTACTGCACACCGTCATCTGCTCCATCACCATGGCTCAAGTAAGATAGTTTTATTTTAAGTATGAGAATGTTCAGTAATGTCAAGTATGGTATTGATATATGAATTATGATAATAAATATAGTATATGGTGGAGCCGCATCACAATCGTGACATAGAGATCGATAGACGAGCAAGTATAGCGTTTCAAGACGCGATGCCACCGCGTTATTATAGGAGTTGGCTGCCTATGGTGCTGACAGAATGGCTTTATGCGGTTGAGGTGACCTTCGATGCTTTCCATACACCACCGCACCTCCAGGTTTTACTAGCCTCTGGTTTGTTGTTAAGGGAAGCACTAGTATGGTGGCTCAGTATTGCACCTAGCGAGCAACCAAGAGTTTGGCAAGGTTTTAGAGGACAAATTCTGGTAGAGTTCGCGCCTTTACCCCCAACAAATGCCATACATGTTTAAATGATCCCGATGCGATGGGCAGCTTGGCGACACAGGTTGTACTTACGCGTGGAACCAATCTGGGGGAGATATGTGAGTGAGCCAGTAGATCACTACATTCTGAGATTTCATCGAACTATGATGCCATTGATACCCCCAGAGATACCCTTACGACGTATTTGCGATCTTGTTTGGAGAGATATACCCCATGCAGTTCAACAGCAAATACAGTATCTGGGGAACTTTATTAGCATCAACGATTTCCTTATGGCAGTGCTACATGTAGCATAGAATGTGGTCGCACCTTTGGAAGGTCCCTCAGTGAATATGGATGATGATGATGATGATAATAGTGATGATAACATGGATGATGAGCCCAAGCCTCCTGAAGTCATAATTACAAGTGATGACGAATCTACAGATTTGGATGAAGAAAAAGAAGAAGAAGACCCCAAAGAGGATCCCAATCAAAGTGATATGTCAGGAATCGAGTTAGACTGAAAAGAATTTATGAAGACTTTTGTATAGTCTAATGTAAATAGATAAGGGATTAGTAATGTTTTGAGCCTTGTGGCTTATGTATATATATGTATGTCCAGCAAGTGGTATCCTTCCCGACAATAGGGTATATGTGGCCAGAAGTGATAACTGCTCCCGAAACTATTGTGAATAGTTATGTATGAAAGGAAAGAATGAAAGTATGTATGTTAGCTATGCATGTACTGTTATGAAGAATGTAAAAAGGGAAATGAAAAAGGTTTATGAAATGAAATGAAATGTATGAAGGTTCATGAAATGAAATGTAAATGCAATGAAATGTATGGAGCAAGATGTTGAGTTCATGTGACTGTGCATGTTGCATGTATTTATGTTATTTAAATATTTGCACTTATGGATTGGATGCTATTAAGTTAATAGCATGT
The DNA here is from genome assembly GCA_946598075.1 of Artocarpus hirsutus. Lineage (NCBI taxonomy): Eukaryota > Viridiplantae > Streptophyta > Magnoliopsida > Rosales > Moraceae > Artocarpus > Artocarpus hirsutus. The sequence continues at coordinate 19,731 of CAMOHE010051101.1, forward strand.
GCTAACATGGGAATGAAATTATGTGATAGATATATAATGATTAATATCGATGGCGGATACACCCGGAGGACCGATGAATCCGGATTTATTGGCCATGATTATATAATTGCAACAGAAGCTCCAAGCTCAGGAGCGAGAAATGCAAGGTTTACAGAAACAATTAGCTAATCAGAATCTCGTACCCCTAGCACGTACAGATACGTCACCCCCAGTACCATCGCCACAGCCAGCGGAACTAGCAGTCCCCGCTGCTCCGGTAGCATCCATTATCGAATTTTATGAAAGATTCTGGAGGATGAAGGCCCCAGAATTTGATGGATCGACGGACCCATTAGAGGCTGACGATTGGCTTACGGGTATAGAACGAATATTGAAATTCATGGGGCTTAGTGACTATGAGAAAGTCCTATGCGCTTCGTTCTCTCTCACTAAGGATGCTAGGAGATGGTGGGAGTCTGTAGAATGCAGAAGGAATGTTGATGACATGTTGTGGTTGGATTTCGTGGAAGAATTCGACAGGGCCTACTTTAATGTGGAAAATATGGCAGCCCAACAGGAAGAATTTAATAACTTCAAGCAAGGCAATATGTCTATAGCTGATGCTATAAAGAGGTTTAATCAGCTAGCACGGCTTTGTCTTGAGTTAGTACCTACTGATCGGGAACGAATCAGGCGATTGATTAGAATGTTTGGAACTGACATTGCCCTTATAGTTGATAGTGGAGGGCAAGCTCCCAAAGATGTGGAAGATTGCATTGAACGAGCGGCTAGGGCTGAGTTCAGAATTGCCTGTGACAAAGAGGAAAGAGCAAGAATTTTCAAAGCTCAGAAAGATGAGAAAGCCTTAGCTAAGCAAGGTCAAGTTGCTCCAGTAAAGGGACAAGGAAGTGCCTTGAGTCAAGGGCCGTCCCAGAACCCTCCCGTGGGACGCAGCCGTAATGTGGACAATAAGAGGAAATGGAACGTGAGCAGTTCGAGGAATCCAAAGGGGCAACCCCAGATGAGGATTAACGATGGAGGAAACAACAAGCCCCTTTATAGTCAATGTGGGAAAAGACATGTAGGGGAATGCAAGACCGGCACTAACAAGTGCTATATCTGCGAAAAGGAAGGGCACTATGCTAGAAACTGTTTTTCTAATCCTCAAGGTCAGACTAGTCAGGCTCACCAAAGGCCTCAAGGGAATCAATTGCATGCGGTCCAAGTTTAGGCCCAAATTGAGGCCTAGTGTTAGTCAGGGGCGAATTTATGCCTACATGAAGAAAGAAGAGGATGCGGGAACCTCATCGGTGGTGACAGGTCAGTTTTCTGTTGCCAACACTGATGCATATGTTTTGTTTGATTCTAGAGCAACATATTCGTTTGCATCACTTAAGTTTGTGAAACGAATAGGAAGTAAAGGAGATAGAATAGAGCAAACTTTTAGAACTGCATTACCCTCTAGAGAGGTATTGAATTTTGATTATTGGTTACGTCACGTACTGATAATCATTTGTGGAAAGGAATTGTATATTGATTTGATAATAATCGATATACAAGATTACGATGTCATCCTAGGAATGGATTTCTTGGGGAAATACACGGCTAAGATAAATTATTGACACCGCAAGGTTACGTTTTGACCTTCTAGAAGTGAGAAGTTCGTGTATTCTGGGAAGATCCCCAAAGCTCCTAAAGTGATGATTTTAGTGTTGAAGGCAAGGAAGATGTTGGAAAGCGGATGCACCGGTTATCTGGTGAACTTGATAAGGAAGGACCAAGAGACTCAGTTAGGACCAAAGAAGGTCCCAATTGTAAAAGAATTCATTGATGTATTTCCTGACGAGTTGCCAGGATTGTCACCAGAACGGGAGATTTCATTCGAGATCGAATTGACACCCGGCACAACTCCGATCTCAAAAGTGCCATATCGAATGGCTCCAGGGGAACTCAAGGAACTTCAGGCACAACTGAAGGAATAATTGGATAAGGGGTTCATCCGACCAAGTCATTTCCCAGGGAATATGGATGACGATGATGATGACGATGGCGATGATGATGATGATGATAGTGATGATGACATGGATGATGAGCCTGAGCCTCCTGAAGTCATAATTACAAGTGATGACGAATCTACAAATTTGGATGAAGAAGAAAAAGATGACCCCGAAGAGGATCCCGATCAAAGTGATATGTTGGGAATCGAGTTAGACTGAAAAGAATTTATGAAGACTTTTGTATAGTCTAATGTACATAGATAAGGGATTAGTAATGTTTTGAGCCTTGTGGCTTATGTATATATATGTATGTCCAGCTAGTGGTATCCTTCCCGGCAATAGGGTATATGTAGCCGGAAGTGATAACTGCTCCCGAAAATGATGTGAATAGTTATGTATGAAAGGAAAGAACGAAAGTATGTATGTTAGCTATGCATGTACTGTTATGAAGAATGTAAAAAGGGAAATGAAAAAGGTTTATGAAATTAAATGAAATGTATGAAGGTTCATGATATGAAATGTAAATGCAATGAAATGTATGGAGCAAGATGTTGAGTTCATGTGACTGTGCATGTTGCATGTATTTATGTTATTTAAATTTATGCACTTATGGATTGGATGCTATTAAGTTAATAGCATGTGCTAACATGGTAACGAAATTATATGATAGATATATAACGATTAATATTTATGGCGGATACACCCGGAGGACTGATGAATCCGAATTTATTGGCCATGATTATAGAATTGCAACAGAAGCTCTAAGATCAGGAGCAAGAAATGCAAGGTTTATGGAAACAATTAGCTAATCAGAATCTCGTACCACTAGCACGTACAGATACGTCACCCCCAGTACCACCGCCACAGCCAGCGGAACTAGCAGTCCCTCCTGCACCGGTAGCATCCACTACCGAATTTTATGAAAGATTTTGGAGGATGAAGGCCCCAGAATTTGATGGATCGATGGACCCATTAGAGGCTGACGATTGGCTTATGGGTATAGAACAGATATTGAAATTCATGGGGCTTAGTGACTATGAGAAAGTCCTATGCGCTTCATTCTCTCTCACTAAGGATGCTAGGAGATGGTGGGAGTCTGTAGAATGTAGAAGGAATGTTGATGACATGTTGTGGTCGGATTTCGTGGAAGAATTCGGCAGGGCCTACTTTAATGTAGAAACTATGGCGGCCCAACAGGAAGAATTTAATAACTTCAAGCAAGGCAATATGTCTGTAACTGATGCTAGAAAGAGGTTAAATCAGCTAGCACGACTTTGTCTTGAGTTAGTACCTACTGATCGGGAACGAATCAGGCGATTGATGAGAATGTTCAGAACTGACATTGCGCTTATAGTTGACAGTGGAGGGCAAGCTCCCAAAATTGTGGAAGATTGCATTGAACAGGCGGCTAGGGCTGAGTTCAGAATTGCCCATGACAAAGAGGAAAGAGCAGGAATTTTCAAAGCTCAGAAAGATGAGAAAGCCTTAGCTAAGCAAGGTCAAGTTGCTCCGATATAGGTTCAAGGAAGTGCCTCGAGTCAAGGGCCGTCCCAGAACCCTCCCGTGGGACGCTGCCGTAACGTAGGCAATAAGAGGAAATGGAACATGAGCAGTTCGAGGAATCCAAAGGGGCAACCCCAGAAGAGGATTAACGTCGGAGGAAACAACAAAACCCTTTGCTGTCAATGTGGGAAAAGACATGCAGCGGAATGCAAGGCCGGCACTAACAAGTGCTATATCTGCGGAAAAGAAGGGCACTAATCCTCAAGGTCAGACTAGTTAGGCTCACAATAAGGCCTCAAGGGAATCAATTTCATGTGGTCCAAGTTCAGGCCCAAATTGAAGGCCCTAGTGTCAATCAAGGGCGTTTAGAAGCTCTAGAACCAAGAGGGCAAATTTATGCCTACATGAAGAAAGAAGTGGATGTGGGAACCTCATCGGTGGTGATAGGTCAGTTTTCTGTTGCCAACACTAACGCATATGTTTTGTTTGATTCTGGAGCAACACATTTGTTTTCATCACTTAAGTTCACGAAACGAATAGGAAGTAAAGGAGATAGAATAGAGCAAACTTTTAGAACTACATTACCCTCTAGAAAGGTATTGAATTCTGATTATTGGTTACGTCATGTACTGATAATCATTTGTGGAAAGGAACTGTATATTGATTTGATAATAATCGATATACAAGATTACGATGTCATCCTAGGAATGGATTTCTTGGGGAAATACACGGCTAAGATAAATTGTCGACACTGCAAGTTTACGTTTCGACCTTCTGGAAGTGAGAAGTTCGTGTATTCTGGGAAGATCCCCAAAGCTCCTAAGGCGATGATTTCAGTGTTGAAGGCAAGGAAGATGCTGGAAAGCGGATGCACTGGTTATCAGGTGAACTTGATAAGGAAGGACCAAGAGGCTCAGTTAGGACCAAAGAAGGTCCCCATTGTAAAAGAATTCATTGTTGTATTCCTGGCGAGTTGCCAGGATTGCCACCAGAGCAGGAGATTTCATTCGAGATCGAATTGATGCCAGGCACAGCTCCGATCTCGAAAGCGCCATATCGAATGGCTCCAGCGAAACTCAAGGAACTTCAGGCGCAACTAAAAGAATTATTGGATAAGGGGTTCATCCGACCAAGTCATTCCCCATGGGGGGCACCTATTCTATTTGTCAAAAAGAAGGACGGAACGTTACGTATGTGTATTGATTACTGGGAACTGAACAAAGTTACGATCAAGAACAAGATGGACTACCTACACCGAAAAGTGTAACCGAAATCAAAAGTTTCCTCGGTTTAGCAAGCTACTATCGACGTTTTGTAGAAGGATTTTCCCAACTTGCAACACCACTCATTGCACTTACCCGGAAAGCAGCAAAGAATGAATGGACTAAGAAATGTGAGGAAAGTTTCAAGGAGTTGAAAAGGTGACTTACAAGTGCTCCAGTGCTGACAATACCTGATCCAGACTTAGGAAATTTTGTAATCTACAATGATGCATCGAAAATGGGACTGGGAGCCGTCTTGATGCAAAACAGAAAGGTGATTGCATACGCATCCCGACAACTTAAGGAACATGAAAGAAATTATCCGACGCATGACTTAAAGTTAGCGGCGGTTGTGTTCGCGTTGAAGATATGGCATCACTACCTGTACGGAGCTAAATGTGAAATTTATACAGACCACCAGAGTTTGAAGTATATCTTCACACAGAAGGAACTCAACATGAGGCAACAAAGGTGGCTAGAATTAGTCAAAGACTACGACTGTGAAATTCTATATTACTTAGAACAATGTCTTCGCTTGCGATGATGTAGTTTATGCCAAGACCTCTTCAGAAAGACTTAATGGAAGCAGGAATAGAGCTAGTCACTAGAGGATTAGCCAATTTATCTTTTAGACCCGCTATCCTGGAGGACTAAAAGGAGCAATAAGAACAGATCTGTCGCTACTCAAGGCCAGGAATGAAGTTCTTAAGGACAAAGAAACATAATTTAGCATCGGGAGGGATGGTATGCTCCATTATAAAGGTTGAGTCTACATTCCTAATGATGAAGGATTAAAGAAGCAGATATTAGAAGAAGCTCATGAAGCACCATTTGTGGCTCATCCAGGAGCTACTAAGATATATCAAGATCTAAAGGAGCATTATTGGTAACACGGAATGAAGAACAATGTCACACAGTTTGTCGCCAAATGTCTTACGTGCCAAAAGGTAAAGGCTGAGCATCAATGACCGACCTGTGAACTATAGAGGATTGAAATTCCAAAATAGAAATGGGACCAGATAACTATGGATCTAGT
>CAMOHE010051102.1:3221-29527 GCA_946598075.1 Artocarpus hirsutus
AAAGATACAAGTCAAGACAACGGGCCCACTAGTCATCTCAGGATTAAGATGCAATACAAATGATTGTCTAAAGTGAATCGATTTGCCAAGACAGAATTATTAATCCAAATCAATTCACTTTATGTCTCGATCCAACACATCGTCACCTATGACAACATGCCAATGTTTCTATTCACGGAGTCCATCTCCGATGGTTAAGACAAACCATCTCCCAATAGGGATATAGACAACATAACAATCTTTACGTGAATAACATGCCCAACTTTATTCCCTCGATTGCGGATCTTATGATTTAGACTGTCACCTTAAGAATCGTGTCTTTCGCATAATCCGTCCATCATATGCCCAATTCTTAAAGGTTTAGACCGACAGTCTTAGACTATTGTTTGCTTATCATACATTCAACAATATGAATGTAAAGAGGACAAGATTTGGTATATAAATAATAAATGAATTCTTTATTGATAAAATGTTTTTAAAAACTCATTACATTTTTACTCCTTAGGGCATACATGTCTAACAAATGGATACTTATTCTTCACAGTAACCTTATTTAGCTGTCGATAATCAATACATAACTGGAGGGTACCATCGTGCTTTTTGGCAAACAAAACCGGTGTACCCCATGGTGACATACTGTTCTGAATATATCCCTTATCTGCTAATTCCTGTAGCTGTTCCCTAGGTTCTTTCATTTCTACCGGTGCCATCCGATACGATGCTACGGAGATCAGAGCGGTCCCGGGAAACAACTCAATACTGAACTCAATCTCTCGGTGTGGCGATAATCCTGATAACTCATCTGGGAAGACATCGTCGAATTCATCAACCACTGGTATCATTATATTCCTCCTTGTTAGGTCAGATTCTTCCTCAAGATCTAGGAAAAGTGTATAACAAACCAGATTCCTTCATCCTCTAAGGCATGGTTTCATGAATCGTTCAGCCATTACCCGATCATTACTACCCTGGTAAGTGATCATCGTCCCCCTATCAAACACTAAGGTTACCCTCCTAAGTTGACAGTCAACTAGAGCATTGTATCTTGATAACCAATCCATCCCCAAAATTACATCATATGATCTCATGGGGATTACAATCAAATCACTTTTTAAAATCTCACCCTTAATCACTATCTTGCAGGATTTACATATATAGTTTACACATACCCGCCCCAAAGGTGAGGAAATCATCAAGGGCTCATTAAATTTCTCTATTTCTAAACCCAAGGCATGTACAAAAGAACTCGAGATGAGGGAATGAGTGGCACCAATATCAAATAGAACATGAGCTAAAGACTGAGAAACTAAAATCATACCATCAACCACAGCATGGCTGGCTTGAGCGTCCGAGCTCCCTAATGTCATGGTGTGGATCTGGGCTAGAGACTTCCCTTTTCCCTTGTTGACGTTGCTGGGTCTCAGATTAGTTGGTCGATATTGCTGCGGTGGAGGTGATTGCACACTAGCTGTACTTGGTGCGCGAAACTATGGAGTGTTCTATTGGAAACCCTGTTGCTGATGCCCTTGTGTCGGGTACTATATCTGTTGTAGAGTGAACTGATGAAAAGGCAGTTGAGGAGGTTATTGCGAAGGAACTGAAAGCTGACCTTGGAACTGACGACTCACACCCCTCTCTAGCTTGGAATCCCTATCGAGCATTCCTGATTGGGCAATTCCTCTTGATATGTTCTAGCTGCTGACAATAATGACAATAAAAACTATAGTTGTTGCTACGCCTGTTGCCTGACAAACTAGTACTCCCACTGCTAGCATGTCCCTGTTGGTTCTTCATTTGAGCTTGGTAGCTACCACTATTTCTTTGATTACTCCACTGGGGCCCTCCTGACGTTCTTGCCCGATTCTCACTGTAAAGAGTGTGTTCACTTTCCACAAAAATTGCTGAAGATACCAATTCACCAAAATTTTGAAGTCGCAAGGCCACCACTTGCCGTCAGATAGATGCCTTGAGCCCGTCCTAGAACTTAATGCATTTCTCCAGCTCAGAAGCCACAATGGATGGAGCAAATTTAGCTAACTCATTAAACTTAGCCTCATACTCTTGAACCATCATATGACCCTGCTTTAATCGATAAAACTTGGTAACCTTCTGATCCCTATACCCCAATGGAAAGTAGCACTCATAGAACAGCTCCTTAAATTTGTCCCAACTAATGTTCCCAGCATTTTCCAAACGCTTTGCTTGTTTCCACCATGTGTTGGCGTTGTCTTCCAACTTGTAAGCTGTAAAATCGACATGGTATTCCATTGGTACTCCAAGAGTGTCTAAATGCTTTACTATTGAATCCAACCAGTATTTAGCAATCTGCGGGTCCCCGTTCCCATCAAAAGTCAGAATAGATGCGTAACAAAACTCTTTAAAGTATGTATGTTGGTGACTCGCCTTGAAATCCTCAGGCCTAGCCCTCATTGTCATCTACCGAAAGGCTATGAACATGGCTCCCATTAGGCCTTCCTCATCTACAGGATTCACATCTGTAGCAGTTGGACGACGTCTTGGTGCCATTCCCTCAGTTTTGAAAATAAAATTGGACTATTAGTGGTTTCTCATTGCCGTACCTATGTGTGCACAATTCCCAAGATTCATAAACCTAGGGCTCTGATACCAATCTGTCACGCCACAAAACTAGGGGATGACGTGGCAGATTAATTAGATTAAACAAATTAAATTTTGTGGAAATTGCCATTTTAAAAGATATTAAGCATTAATTATAATAATATGAAGTTGTTAAAATTCTTAGCGAATATTTGTGAAATGCATGGAAGCGAGTAAGTGAAAGAGAAAATATTAAACAAACTAACCCCGTTAGGCCCCACCGGACCCATTTTAGAGTGCACACATGGTACTAGTAATATTAAATACATAACCACAGTCCAAGCAAAGTTAAGTAAATTAAAATATTACATAAGCCTTGTTCATAAATATTCTATGAAATAATAACCTAACCCTCCTAGAAGGGGGAAAGTTTTAAAATAGAAAAATTTGAGCGAAAGGCTTTGTAGGACTAAGTCTTTAAAAGCATATAGTTTAAACACATATATTTCATAATTAAGCAAAAGCTATAACATAAAGCAAATAAATAATAGGTAACAAATCGAAACTCATTAAATTAATTCACACCGATTAGTCATTTATTCATCCATGGATAGTCTCATCATTTTATTGTAGGCAAAGCCATATGAATCGCCACCGAAGTGGCTAAGCTGGGTTTTGGGACCTGTCCCCATGGTTGTGCTCCCTACGACCCAATCTCTGTACATGGTATCATGCTCTATTTTTATCATTTCGGATGTACCAACCGACACGTCCGGTGTTATATCATTATCATGTCTCTTTTACCAAATATTCTTATTACAATTCGTTATGATCATTCATTATTTAACCAATAATGAAAATATGTAATAAATTATATTTCTTGAAAACATTTAAAAGGAAATACTTTGTGAACAAATCCCTTTTAAAACATGGCTACCAAGAAGAAAAGATAGAAGTCCTATCTCGATATCTCGTACCAAAGTTCATCACTGTAGTCCTGATCTGCTATACATTAGCTTCACGGAACCACGAACAACCTTAGGTAAAAACTAAATTCATCAATTTCTAGCTTAAGGTATTTTACATCCCTAAGCTATCTCAAGGTGTTTTAGTGTGCCTTTAGTGTTCACGAGATCATTTTATGAGATCAAAATCTTGATCTAGGCCTTAAACAATGAAAAACGGACGAAAAAGGTCATTTTTCACAAGGTTCAGTAGGCCTGTCGGAACCCTTGGTTTGGCCTACCGAACTCTACACTTTGGCCTGCCAGCCAACTGGGACCGCCCTACCGAACTGGCCTAGGTTTGGCCTATCGACCAGATGAATCTGGCCTACCGAACCTATGGATCTGGCCTACCGAACATTATTTGGCCTGCCGAACATTGAGTTTGGCCTACCGAACTAGAGAAATATAAGAGGGCTGAGACTTTGTTTCTTGGCCTCCCCAAGCCCAAAATCAAATTAAAACCTATTTTTTTAAGTCCCAGAGCATATATAATGATCATAGATGATAAACAAACACAATAGAACACATTTAAATGCATTTAAACAAGATTTACATATAAACTTTCAAGGAAATCCAAAAATGGAGGAAAAAGGAAAAGCTTGATTTAACACAAATTTCATGAAATCAAGCCTAGATTTTGGATGATTTGAGTCCTACTGACTTAGATTAGAAGTTTCCTAAGCTCAAGAAACTCCGATCACAACAGTTTAAAGAAATTGAAAAATTTAGAATAAAAATTTAAAATTTGAAAAAACAAAGAAACTAACCTCGAATCGAAGCTTTAAATTGATTTGTGGAAGTCCAAATCATGTTCCTCACCTCCTAATTTAGCTGAGAATCAAGCTCAAACTCAAAAATTTGGAATCAAAATGAAGAGAGGGAGAGAAAGAGAGAGGGTAGCGTGGGAGAGAGAGTATGTTGCAAGATATGTATATGATATTATTGAATATATATGGTTATAACTATAACCTGATGATGTGGAACTCGTCCTGTATTATACAGCGAGGAACATAATAATTTGGCACATGTTGTAAATTGAAAAGCATGGTTAGGAAAACTAACTTTATAAACAAAGGTTGATTATAGAGAAATGGTGAGACGTGAAAAGCGTGACGGTTTCATCCTTGGGCACAAATACCCCAAAAGGTAAAATAGGGGGGAGGTGATGACGCACCCTTGGGTCGAAAGTCCCAAAACACACTGTACAGGAATCGACTTGGTGAGGATCCAGGATTCGATATCCCCTCATCGGAACACCCTTGGAATGTTTGGAGGGTAGTCAGGCGTGCCCACTTACGTTTCGATGAGTTAAGTGATACTCTATTGAATGTGGATACGTAGGAATAATGATGAATTGTAACAATTATAAATATATATATGTATAAAACTTGGTAATAATTAACTACGGTATCCACGAAATATGATCATAAAAAATCTCATAATTTAGATAATGATGAAAACTAACAGTGCAGGTTTAATGTGGTAAAGAATAAAACTTTAAGGTGAGTAATAGTTTTCCCTACTGGGCATGTTGTCGCTCATTCCCCTATATTTTTATCTTTTCAAGACTCACTAAGTGTGAGGTGGCTTCGAAGAAAATAGTTAAGGAAGCTATGTAGCTATATTACGTTGGGATTGCTTCAATTATTAAGAATGTTCTGTATGATAATGTAAGCATCTATTGTTACTTTCTGTGACTGTATTAAGATATGTTGAGGGTTGAAATGAGGATGATGACAGTTTTGTATTATTAAATTGATGGTGCTACATTAAACTGTGGTTTATATTGTTTATATTTTTGTTTTGTTTTGAGAGTTTTCAATTAAGTCCCAGGCAAATTTCTTTGATGTTTTAGTTATATTTTCTGATCTTTATTTTTATTTATTAAAAACTGTTAACCCCCACTTAGGGGCGTTACAAAATTAAATATTTAGAATGTTTGGCGTAATTCTAAAGTGCCACATGAAGGAATTTTAAACATTTAATTGACATTTTGTGATGTTAGATAATTTTATAGATTTTAGATATTCAAATTATATATTAATTTCAACTAAATCTAAGTAAAAAAAATTATCTGAGTTTATTTTGTAGTATTGGATAATTTTTAATTACTAGTTTTTATTTAAATTGTAATAAAATATTATTTTATTTTTTAAATTGATTATTTGAACATGGGATTAAACGCATGATCTACTTTGAATACGAGTGCTACATGGGTGTAACTACCCAAAAACTTCAATACTAAGAAGAAAAAAAAAAAAAGAAAATACATGTTGTTTTCTTCAAAAACTAACAGAAGTATATATCTTTAATATAAGGTTTTGTTTTTGTGTTCAAGTGTGCACTTTTGTGAGAGATTCGGCAAAACCAAAAAGCAAGACAAAAAAATACCATGTAAAATATTTCTCCTCTTTCTTGAGAGAAAAACACAGAGAGAAAAACTTTAGGGTTTTCTATGTGATTCAAGTTCAAGAAGATTTTTGCAATTAGAGAAATCAAAACTAACCCAAGGAAAATTCATTTTGGTTTTCTTTGCTATTGATTTCGATATTCATCTTTGCTAATCTTTTGTTATTATTATAGTGCACAAGGTGTTCACTCGCCTAGTGTAGTCAATATTGAGTCATAGTTTGGAAGATCTTTTGGTGATAGAATTTATCATCAAGATTTTGTGTTAGTGTCATCGTCACTTTGAGAAAAGTACAATTTCTAATTCTATCTTATATATTTTATGAGTAGATCATGGTGTGGAATATTTTTACTGTATTTGAATATGTAATTATTGTTTGGTAGAAAAAATTTTCACCTAGTTCATGAATCTTATAGTTTAGATTTTTCCCCTACATGTGCCCCCACCGTATGTTTCTATTCTGCATGCTCACATCTTAAGCTTCTTCTTTTTTTTAAGGAGTCCAAATTGGGTTTTAATTGCATTTGGACTTCTTTTTCTCATTTTTAGGTCCTCAAAAAATTCTTTTACTCCTCGTGTCAAGTAGATCTAGTTTTTTGTTTTTTTTTTAATTATGAATATTTGTAGTTTTTTTGGCTGCTAAGAATACTAGTAGTTTAGTTTAAGAGTTCATACTCCCTTCATTTTTAGTCCAACAGTTTTTTTCAAGTTTGCTTAAAAACAAATGAGTTTCGCCCCTCTCTATTTTTATATTTTAAGCTATTCTCTCTTTTTTTATTCATTTCATTTCCTTTTCTTCTCCTAGTCCTTTTCTTTCATTTAACTCTTTTTTTTGCCTCTCTTGTTTTCCACAAATATCTAGTGTTTTTTTTCTCTTATATCTCATTTTTTTATGCTTTCTTTTCTATAGTTTCAATTTTACTACTTATATATCAAAGGTTTGGTTGCTTCCTCAAAATTATTAACTTTAACAACCAGATTAAACATAATGCAGTATGTAAGTTTTTGCTTATTAGTAAAATAATTTGGAGTTATTGAAATTTTTTAATTTTAAGATGTTGATTTGAATGTTGATATTTATTTTTACTTTCTACATACATGCCTTTTTTCTTTTTTGAGGTCCATACACAATATAATTTTGTATATGCATCGTACAAAAAAATAATACCTTTCAAAAAAATTAATAATATTAAAGAAATGCTGTAAGATTTACTTATATTGCTACAATATTTATTCTTATATGTGTCCCATTGAATTCAAATCCTGAATCCGTCCCCAGTTGTGTTGTGTCAAATTCGTGTCAACCTAAACATAAACCACAACATGAATTGTGAACCTTACTTACAATCATGGACGTAAATGGTGGAAATTTTAGAAATTTTGAGGTACCAAAATATCTTTCCTCTTTAATATCGATTTCAACAAAACATTGAACAAATATTGGAAATATCAGTAACTATCGTTAAAAATACCGATAGTGGAAAATATGTAGTATATTTTGTACAAAATTTTGGCACATATCATGAAAATTTTGATCAAATTTTGGTTACATCAAAAATTATAAAATTTAATGTTTTTCTCCCTTTAAACAATCAACTAGTATTTTATACTTCTAATGTATGAATATTTGTCCTATACACATTAAGAATGCTAACATTGAATGAAGATATTTTTATGAGTTTACAACCAATGAATTTAGGATCCAATTATAGCAACTCCTCTAATAAGACTTGTCATGCTTATTATCTATACAATCAGGACCTTAAAAACTATGATGGTTATGGAATTCTTAATTATCCTCATTTGAGCATATTGCTACAATCTTAGGCAAACAATTGGGAGAATTTATAATTTCCTATTCATGGAAATATTGTGGAAGAAGTCAACAAATCTACATGTAGCATATTCATAAACTATATTCAGTGCTGCTTAAATAATATAGCATGGCACCAAACTTGTTTGAATGAAGATAGAATCCCAACCATATTTGAGCTTTATAGACCTTCCTTTTGGTTTTGACAAATCTAACATATATAAAGTTTATTATGCAAGTCATGTTTATTTATGTTTCTTTTTAATGTTTATTATTTCTTAAAATATTAGAGATATAATTAATATAAAAATTCTATTATTTTCATAGTTTTTGATTAAATTTCTACAGATATCGATATTTTCTTCAAAATTTTCATAAAATTAAAGTACTGATATTTTCACTAATGTTGATATTTTTATCCTTACTTACAATCATATTCTCAAGTCATTCAACTTTTTTCTTTCTTGAAGTTCTTATCTCTAGAAATTTACCATATTTCTTTCGTGTTTTGTATGAGCATTGTTCCCCCTCTTTTAGGCCAAATATTCTTATTGATCTATAGTTGAGAATTCATAGTATTTTAGGTCTCATGTTTATTTACAATCCCTCAAATATATAGATTAAAACATAGGAAAAAAAGGATGGCAAAATACGGGAAAAATATAGGCTTTCTTTTCTCCATTTTGGAAGTCCCAAAAGTATTTTGGTGACTTGAAATATTTTGCATATACATCAATGCACATAGTTATTTGAAAAAAAATATCTATTTGAGAATATTTTAGAGCGCACAACAATACGAGTTTTCTATTAGTTTTTTAAAATGATTTTAGAGAAAATATGTGGAAACTTGATAAAGATGCGAAACATATACAACAAAAATTTTCGTAGAAGGTTTGTAAAACAACGGTATAAAGTATATTAATTTAACGTTTAATAAATATATATAATTTATTCTTACCCGGATGAAGTGATTAAGTCGAAGTTCTATTAATAGGAATTGTTCTCTATCTTCCTTGTCTAATCCTAGGCACTAAATAGACAAACATGTGGGCATATGATAAGCGCTTATTTTGATATATTTTTTGATAAATTTTCCCATGTTTCCTTACTTTATTATTGAATTTTTGTGTCCTATTTGTGTTTTTGTGTTTTGTAGGTATTCAAAGGTTTAGAAATGATTTGGAGCTTAAAAGTATGCATTAGAAGAATTTTGAGAGCTGTAGCCATGAAAACTAGCATTGGTGCTACTAGAAATTAATTCCAAGCAAAAAACCCAAACATAGAGCCCTTAAGCAGTTGTTTTTGGGCGCCTAGGCACTATGACACGAACTTACCCAATTTTTTAGGTCCAAAGAGCATCGAACTTTCTTGTTTCAACCCTAACTTTGAAAGCCTATAAATACATCATAGAACATAATAAGACACCTTGTTACTGGTTTTTCTCAGCCAAAGGAGAGAAAAAAGAGAGAGGCTATGGTTGTGGCTTAAAAAGAATCATCAGCTTAAAAGACTCTTCAACGCAATCATTGTTGTTGTTCTTTTTCTTCCTTCTTTCTTTTTCTTTTCTATGTTTTTTGTTAAGTTTTTTTTGGTTGAGGGTGATTTCAAAACCCTAGACATAATTATATAATTAATTTTTAGAATTAGATTGTTTATGTTCTTCTATTATTTTTGTTCATGATTATTTTCTTGTTTTTTTTGGGAATATAATAAATAGGACTTGAAATTAATCTATTCCTAAATTGAAATGCCTATCCTTAATTGTCTTGTTATTCTAATCATTAGTAGCAAATTATGGTCATTGATTATGGTCAAGTTTCGTTTGATTGCATATGCAACATAACCTAGGTTAAAAGAACTGAGCTTGTATGTTTGTTGCTTAGATCAACTTATCTATCTTATCTTAATGCTTCCGTTAGGTTAAATCTAGATAGCTTGTCCTAGGTATTTAATGGAAAGAGATTAAATAAAGAGCTTTTTTAATTAAATGACGCAATAAGACAATAAGGAAAGATTGGGATAGTAGAGCTTGTAGCTGTTAGACATGTATGCCCTAAGGAGTAAAAATGTAATTGTTTTTGGAGATATTTTTATCAATAAAGAATTCATTTATTTTTTATATACCAAATCTTGTCCTCTTTACGTTCATAGTTGTTGAATGTATGTTAAGCAAATAATAGTCTAAGACTGTCAGTCTAAACTTTTAAAAATTGGGAAAATGATGGACAGATTATGCGGAAGACACGATTCTTAAGGTGACGGTCTAAATCATAAATATTCGTAATCGAGGGAATAAAGTTGGACACTTTATTCATGTAAAGATTGTTATGTTGTCTATATCTCTATTTGGAGATGGTTTGTCTTGACCATCGGAGGTGGACTCCATGAATAGAAACATTGGCACATTGTCATAGGTGTCGATGTGTTGGATCGGGACATAAAGAGAATTGATTTGGATTAATAATTTTGTCTTAACAAATCGATTTACTTTAGACAATCATTTGTATTGTATCTTAATCCTAAGATGAATAGTGGGCCCATTGTCTTGACTTGTGTCTTTTGATGTACGAAAGGATGACACCCACATTTTAATAGTAGTATGCATGCCGGTACGTTGGAAGCATGACTCTTGATAGCATAGACCTATTATTCATAGATATAGAAACCATAGCTTCTCTTTAGGAGTAGTGATATCCTCTTATATGCATTATCTTGTAATTGAAAAGCTAGAGCGCTCAACCATTTGGATACATAGGTGTAACCGAATGGTATACTGTCTTTAGATAGAAATTTTTCTGATGGTGAGATAATGGAACGTAAGATCAAAATAATCGGGAAGGTAAGATAGAGCTTGCCCTTAAGCCGATTATGGATAATCCTATAGGGATATGATACACTATGATATGTCATGGAGACTTAGCTATATGGGCTTCATAATTCTATATAGTTCGAAAGTGCAGCTCCAAGCTTTTAGTGGAGTAGCGTTGGAGTTGATAATTATGAAATGCATATTTGGGATATTAGGTTTCATAATTATCGGGAGCTTGAACTATATAGGTCCATTTGGTCCCCTTTGCGAGCTCACAAAATCCTGTAACGATATGGCATACTTTTCCAATAATTGGTGACTTATTTCAGATTTATTAAATTGGTTGAAATTTGGAAGAATCAAATAATTCATGTCTGTTTGTCGGTTGAATTAATTTTGTGACAAAATTAATTCAAGATAAACTTGTTGAATTATTAGGATCAGATAATTCTTGTCTATTTATCAGTTGATCTAATTTTGGATAAATTGAATCAAGATAAACTTGCAGAATTATTAGGAATCTATTTAGTTTTCTAGAGATTATCTAGATAAAGTTGTTTTAATTAGATAACTTCTCTATTGGGTTATTTAAATTAAAATTAAGGCTTTATCCTATAGAATCTCGGATGAAAAATAAAAGATTCGCTGAGATTTTTTTTTTCAATAGTTCGGCATGCCAATCTTCAAGTTTGGCCTGCCGAAGGGCAAGTTTGGCCTCCCGGTTAGGCAGATCAGCCTGCCTATGCGCGAAGTAAAAAATACTCATTTTTACATGGATTTCATCCGATATTGATCCAAATTTGATCCTAATTCAAATTTTTGAGACCTTATCTGATAAGAACTGACCCTAGACCCAACCTCTATAAAAAGGGAGTGAGTCTCATATGTTATTAAGATCAATTAAGAGATTAAGAGTGATACTCTGCTTGTGAGAATCTAAAACTCCCAGAGAGCTCTTGTTCACAAATCACGAACACTAGCTTTGGGTTCTCTCAATTGGTTGGAAGGAAAGTCACCTTGAGGAAGAGTTGTACGTGTGAGCCCACACTCACTCCGATCATGGATAGAGAATAGCAAAGAAGACCAATTGGTTGAGGCTCTTCTAGAACGTTACTTCTCTACATAGATTTGGGGAGCTTTTTGGAGAATACAAAGTTAGTAAGATCTGGTTAATTTATACATATAGCGAGACAAACTTGTGTTTTGAAAATACTCTGATATAAAATTTTTTAAAATTCTGCTGCGTACTATTTTTCTAACCGTTGCTATCTATAATTGGTAGTTTCAATAGAAATTTTAGAATAATCTTATGATTAATTTTATTTTTATTGTTTTATAATCTTTAATCTATTTATGTTTATTTTAATTGGTGAATTTAGTTCATAATCAAAACCTCCAGGTTTGTGTTTAGTTGTAGTGACTCTGAGGCTCTAGAGTCAATGACTAATTAATTATAACTAATCCTTTGCGGGAATGACCCTTGCTCACTACTAAACTCAATAACGACATATTCATAGAAAGTTTTAATTTGGTACTTCCTTAGAGCCTACCAACATTAAAGGAAATTAGGGTTTCCAATGTTCAATCAACTAACTTTTAGTCTCCTACAAATCTCAACGCATGAGCAAAGCGAGACATGAAATGCATAACTCTTCTTCTCTCTACTTCTATCTCTAGACGCCTACTATAAGTTGTTTGACAAAGTTTTAGCATTCTAATCAAGACTTTCAATTGTGTGTAGAATGAAAAGAGAATGTCTCTATTTTTAGAGAATGAAAGAACCAATAAATTATGCAAGATTTCTTTATTTTAATTTTGGATATCTCATATTTAAATAAAATAAAAGAGATAAGTTTCTTTTTTCCTTATCAGCTTATGGTGACATGCACAAAGAATCTCTCTGTACCTGTAGCACCAATCATAGTCTAAAAGGAGAAGGAGTACTACTTGTTACTCAATCTTATTCATTTCCATAATTTAAAATTCTAATTTTGAATAAATCATATTTATCAAAAATTAAAAACTTCTAACAACAGAAAACGTAGAGAACAAGACTTTAACTACAAAGGCAACCATTCCTTATGTTGTTAAACACCACATATGGTGGACGAGTCCCGCTATTGTCTTCCAAAATTAATTTTTAATTATTTATTAATAATCTTGTTATTTAATAATTATTAATTAATCCATAATTAATTTCTCTTGAGTGACATTTAACTTAGAACTCCATAATTCTAATCAATTAATTAAACTAATAATTCTACTTGTCCAAACAGTGTTTACAAGGATAGCAGATGGACTAGTAGACTCGTAATTTCAAGCTCCAATAAAACTGATATAGTAATTAAACTCTTTAATTAATATATTACTTTTTTATCAATTCCAATAATACTCTACTAAAAACTTAAAATTGAACTCTTAAGATTTAGATATAATTACTCATATTTTAAAGTTGTCAACTTGATATAGTCATTACATATAAATTGATCCTCCAAAAATAATTTATAATTAGATGGGTAAAATCTATTAACTTTTCTAATTATATTTTATCCTTGAGTGCCGTTGATTCTTTAATGAATAATAATTTATAAACTTAATAATGAATTGAGCACTCATATGATTTAAGACCCAAATCAATACTCAAAAGAATTATTTATCTTCTTCTCGTTAAAGAAGCCAAGGATTCTCTTTTAATATTAACATTCTTGGTTCCTATTTCATTATGCCTCCAAAATACAAGTGATAAAATTAGATTCTCGAATCCGTACTAAGTAAATTAAAAGATATAATTCATAAATAGAAGTTTGCTAATTACTTATAATTGAGATCATTTTATATATGATTATCAGTTAATGCAATTAGAAATTGTTATATTTTAGCAAAAATTATTCAACCATTCATATTACATCATGCTTCGATCCTATATAATCTCATCAGGTACAATGAACTCATTTAATGAACCATTATATTAATGGTTAGGATAAAATTATTCAATTGTCAATAGAAATGACTTGCACTAGCAACGCTCAATTAAAAATTCCACATTAATTGAATAAGTAAGTAATTATAATTACTAATTATATATTACTAACAATTTCAATTATCATTCTTAAACATTATCCTCTTATATATGACACCTATCTATAATATATAAGGTCACATGGATGATTATGGAATTTTAATAATATTCATTAATTATCAAAATACATACAAACTAATATAATGAAAAAATTACTTAATTTATTTATAAACTTGTCCTTTACAAAAACATCACACATTTCCACTCTTTGAATTTTTACTAAAGTTTTCTCCTTTTACTTAAGATGTATGAAACCGTTAAGATTTGAATATTAAGATCAAATAAAGTCAAAGCCTGAACAAGGGATAAAAAAGCATTATGTGGAATACAAATGAATTGGTGTTCAAAATGTAGGGGAAATATTTATTTTAATTTTTTTAGCAATTTCTTTACTGGGAACCAAAAAACAAACCTACTAGTAGGTATCTATATTTCAGCTATCAAATTTGTAGAAAAAAAGTTATTTTGACTAGCTTTAACGATTTCAAAATATGCAACATTGGTAAAGGTTCTCATATGAGAAATCCCTCTTTTTTAATAGCAAATTAAAGAATTTAAAAGTAAGATTATTTGACATAACAAAGTAAAAATTTGTAAAGGATAAATTTGCACCTAAAATTTTGTTTGTGGTATAATAATTGAGGGAAATATTTTGGTAGTTGAAATATTACTTTAGGGGTATTACAGGCGGTTTTAGTCTAAAGGCGTCATTGGAATCTTTACCTATTATATAAGAGAGAATCTCTAATCCCATGCGAGAAAAACGCCTAATTTCTTTTTTCTTTTTCTTTTTCTTTTTCTTTTTTTGCTTTGCCTTTTCTTCTTTCTCACTTGTTTTTTCCCTATTTACTTGTTTTATTCCATTCTTATCTTTTCCCTCAAACATTCTTATTTTTGCTCCTTTTCTAAATATGACCCACGTTAATACTTTTTCCTAATTGTCATGCATGAATAATTTCTTTTCATAAATATCTACATTATTTTGGAAATATTATCAAATACATCTTTTAATATGCATCCAATAAATATTTTTAACATATATATATATTTATATATATATATAAAGCAATCTGTTTTTCGATGGATCTCCCCAAACAACAAAATGTTTCGTCCTCCACCTTCCTTTTTAGTTTACATCTTTGGTCCTTCATCTTTTTCTTCACACTTTTCTATGTCTTTTTGTTTGCTGCTTCCCCCTTAATATTGTTTATATTTCATATTCACTTTGTTAAATTGTATTTTTTATCTCTAATTTGCTTGTGGTTGTTAGGGCTCTTTCGTGATGGGTTTGTCAACTTGGAAGGTGCAGTTCTCGTAGCCTCTTCTGGTTGGTCCAATTAATTAGTTTTAGGAGTAATGAGGTAGTACATTAAGTGGCATAGGCCAATGAGAAATGGCCGAAATTGTTGTCTTTGTCAGTAGCAATGTTGGCACCAACTGGATTGGGCTAAACCCAAGCGACCCCAAGGAAAGAGGTTTCAAAGGCAACTCTCGTTGTGATTCTAATTTCTTGACGACAAAGACTTAATTAAAGTAGATCTCTAAGTGAGCGGATAGTATGGGAGAGGAATGTAACTAGTTAGTGAAGGTGATAGTAGTTTTGTTAGGCTAGTTATGTGAATTAATAAGGAAATATGATGCATCATGTGCGGAAGTTTAACACACGAAAAGGAAGATTGACCTATGAAGTACCAAATTAATCATAGGTTTTGATGAGAGGTTGTGTTTTAGTTTTGATGGAGGGTTATTTTTCGAAGAATTTGATGCCTTGTTACTGTCATCTAGAAGAGAACCTAGAAATTTGTTGTAAAAGATCTCAGCAGAAACCATCAGGTTTGAACTTTTCTAAGAGGCAAAACTAGAGTATTTCCAAGCCAAAATAAGCATTTCCTAAAGTGGGGCTATTCTTTAGGTTGCTACACCATGTTGCATTATGTCGGGTCGTAGTTTAAGGGATTAGAGAAATAAAGCAGTTGGAGGTCATTTTACTATGGCTATGATAGTTTTAGGGGAAAACCTTTGTTTCAGCCATAAAAGAGGATGATTTTAAGAGTCTTTGAAGCCTTGTTGCCGTTAATGGGGGGAATGCCTGGAAACTTGTTCTAGAGGAACCTTAGAAACCATAAAGTTTGATCTCTTCCAATAAAGTGACCGGAATCTATCGACTGTTAGAAAGGGTCTCCTATCCTTGCCATGGTGCATTTTGTGCTAATTTTTGTTGTTGTAATGTGTTGAGATATGATTGTAATGATAGGTTATGTTGAGATAAGTGGGTATTTATAGGAAAAAAGGTAGACCTTAGCAAGCCATAAATCTACTGATTTGGTTGATAGTTTAATATCTTAGGCCCTTAGGTGGAAGGTTTTAAGCCAAAGCTTTAAGTTGTAGGCTAAATGGGGGAGTCACCTGACAGAGGAAAACTCCCTCTAAGGAATTTTGAAGATCCTTAGTCTCTTTGGCTCTTGCAGCGCCTCTTGAAGTGGGGATGCAATTTAGGTGGTCTTTTAGGAGGGAGAAAGAGACACAAAAATGTCTCTTCCCTTTTCATATAAAGTTCATATTTTTTAGGTAAAACATCCTAGTTTGGCCACTAGGCGAGAGAAAGGTTAGCTTTATTTTTTGTGTGACACTTCCCCTAGGGTAGATGGGTTAATGGGTTGATTAAGCTAGGTAATCGAATGGGCTGACTACATCAAATGGGCCAATTAGTCCTAGTGGCCATCTCCTCCCTAAAATTGGGTTAAGGCTCCTTGGTTGGCTTTTTTTTTTTGGGTTAATTTGCTCCGCAATCCATTTTATTGTAATTCCATATGTACTTAAAACTTTCCCAAGTGGGCCAAAAGTTAATCAAATCGAATAAAATGAGCCTCTTTTTGTTCCTTGGCCTTCCAAACTATGGCCTACTTAAAGATCTTTGGAGCATGGCTTGGGTCCATATACGAACTACTATACCTTAAGCTATATCGCAGGATATGGGTTAGGGCTCACGTTTTGTGAGAATTCAATTATCAATAATGTTAATATAATGTTTGTACAAGATATATCTTTTATAGTTTTTGCACATTAAATTATTTTTTCATGCAGATGTACCCAAAAAAATTTATTTTTACTCGTGTATATCTATACATTATTTTCTACCTCTTACTTATTCAACTATATTACCGTGACGGTTTTATATATATGTGGTTTTGTTTTGATGCTTTGCTAAAATAAGTTTTTGCAAATATTTTTTTTTCTTCTCATATATATTTCACATAAATTTCCATTTCTTATTCAACAAATCCATTTTGTTTGTTGTTTTGATATAAGGACGAATCTTTCAACTTATTTTTTCTCTTTTTGCTTTTTTTTAGATCTTTGCATAAAAACAAACATAAAATACCAAATGAGCACGTGTGAGGCGCATGTTTCAACTATCTTCTAAAGTGAAGGAGTGACATTACAACTTTTGATTAATTAGTTAATTGCTTAACTAATTAATAACATAAAGAGTGGTTCTATTGACACACTAACTTATTAAATTTGCAATCTGTTACTAAATACAATTCTTATTGCACACCCCTATAATTTTAAAATTACCTCCAACATTTATATAAGATTATTACTTTTCAACCATTTTATTTTTTTTTTGTAATAACCATTTTTGTTTTTGTAATTTGATAATCTCATTTCTCCATTTCTCTCTTAAGTGTTAGACATGAAGCCTTTTTTTAAGTTTGCAAAGGAAATCTATAAATTAAAAAAAAAGGTACTTACGAAAAAAATTAAACACCAAACAATTGGCAAAAAGTAACGATTATCATTAAAAAAAAGATGTAAAAAAAGAAAAATGTAATGGTAAGTATTTTGTGTATGGGAAAGTCATCATGCTTAAAGCTTCAACCAGGAAGAGAGAGAGAGAGAGAGGAAATATTAAGCAATGAAGAATAAAATGATAAGTGCAAAAAAAAAAAATGAAGGGGGTGAAAAAGTAATAATCTCATATAAATGTTAGGGGTATTTTAAAATTATTAAGGTTTACAATAAGTAAATTTAATAAATTTAAAGCTATATATAGTGTGTACTGAAAAGGAAGTGTCAGGTGTACCAACATAAGCACCCTAAGATAAACCTTCGTGTCTTTTTTTAAAGTAAAAAATTATTATTGGGATGTTTTGAACCACCGATTTACATTAGTGTTTGGAAGGATGGTGGGAATCATTGGTTGAAACCACTTTTACTATAGCATGTGACAGTTTTATACTATAGCAATTTTTATTGTTACTATAGCAGGTAAGAGCTTTATATTGTTTATAACTGAGTTTATGGTAGGAATCGTGGTTTCCACTACTCAGCCAAACAACCAATAAAATTGTTATACCATAACTCTCAATAGTCTAAGTTTATATTCCATGTCAACATTGTCAACACCAAAACTAAAAATTCTGACATAAACTCAACTAAATTTATTTAAAGAATATTAAATGAACTACATTTGACTACTATTCTCTCTAGAGTATCTTCAAATACCATGAACAAGCTCTAACAAGCTTTCAACATAACTGTTAGATGTGTATGCTTTAAGGAGTAAAAATGTAATATGTTTTTAGAGACATTTTTATCAATAAATAATTTATTTATTATCTATATACCAAATCTTGTCCTCTTTACGTTCATATTTGTTGAATGTATGTTAAGCAAATAATAGTCTGAGACTGTCGATCTAAACCTTTAAGAATTGGGCATATGATGGACAAATTATGCAGAAGACATGATTCTTAAGGTAATAGTCTAAATCATAAGATCCATGATCGAGGGAATAAAGTTGGGCACTTTATTCATGCAAAGATTGTTATGTTGTCTATATCCTTAACGGGAGATGGTTTGTCTTGAGCATCAGAGGTGGACTCCATAAATAGAAACATTAGCACATTGTCATAGGTGACGATGTGTTGGATCAAGATATAAAGTAAATTGATTTAGATTAATAATTCTGTCTCAACAAAGCGATTCATTTTAGACAATCATATGTATTGTATCTTAATCTTAAGATGAATAATGGGCCCATTGTCTTGACTTGTGTCTTTTCATGTACCAAAGGGTGGCATCCACATTTTAATAGTGGTATGCATGCCGTTACATTGGAGGCATGATACTTGACAGTGTAGACCTATTATTCATAGATATAGAATCCATAGTTCCTCTCTAGGAGTAGTTGATATCCTCTTATATACGTTATCTTGTAATTGAAAAACTAGAGCGCTCAACTATTTGGATGCATAGGTGTAACTGTATCGTATACTGTATTTAGATGATAAGTTTTTCGATAGTGAGATAATAGAACGTAAGAGAAAAATAATCAAAAAGGAAAGACAGAACTTGTCCTTAAGTCGATTATGGAAAATCCTATAGGGATACGATACATAATGATATGTCATGGAGACTTAGCTATAAGGGCTTCGTAATTCAATATAGTTCGAGAGTGCAGCTCTAAGCTTTTAGTAGAATAGCATTAGGGCTGATAATTATGAAATGTATATATGGAATATTGGGTTTCATAATTATTGGGAGCTTGAACTATATAGGTCCATCAAGTCCCCTTTGTTACATCATAAAAATCCTATAATGATACGGCGTGCTTTTTCAATAATTGGTGACTTGTGTCATATTATTAGATTAGCTGAAAATTTAATAGAATTGGATAATTCATGTCTGTTTATCAGTTGATTTAATTTTGTGAAAATTAATTCAAGACAAACTTGCTGAATTATCGGGATCAGATAATTCATGATTGTTTATCGGATGGATTAATTTTGAATAAATTAATTCAAGATAAACTTGTTGAATTATTAGGAATATTTATCTTCCTAGTGATTATCTAGATATGACTATTTTAATCAGTTAACTTCTCTATTCGGTTATTTGAATCAAAACTAAGGTTCTATCTTAAGAATCTCGGGTGGGAAATAAAGATTCGTAGGAATCATTTATTGGAAGTTCGGTAAGCCGATCTGGAAGTTCGGCCTGTCGATTGAGCATTAAAAAGATCACACATTTTCATGTGGATTTTTATCAGATATTGATCAAGATTTGATTCTGATTCAAGTTTTTGAGGCCTCATCTAATAGGGACTAACTTCTAGGTCCAACCTCTATAAAAAATGGAGTGAGACTCATTATTTGTAACACCCCGAAGTTAATTAAATGTTATTAATGTGTAGAATGGTGAATTAGTGTGCCATAATGAATATTTTAAGCTTAATTTGATCATTATGTGGAATTTCTAAATTTATGATATTTTTTATTATTTTAGTGATTTTTAATTATTCTTGATTATTTTTAATTATTATTTAAATTTTGAAACAAAATAATTTGTCAAATGACCAACATGTCCCACTTTGGAAAACCACGTGCAGGACGTGGTATTGAAAATTGCTTTCCTTCTCTTTATAAATCTCACTCTTTCTCACTCTTCCTCACTCTCTTACTCGCTCATCTCTCTCTCCTCTCTCTCTCTCAGATCATCTCACTCTCTCTCATTCTCTCTCTAAAATTTTGAACCAAAATTTGATTTCAAGCTTCGAGATTGTGGATTGAAGGCTCGGGAATGCGATTGAGCAACCACAAACTCGAATCAAAGCTTAATCCAAGGTTAGTTTTCAAAATTTCAAAACTTTTTAATTTTTTCAATTTTTCTTGCATTTTGAATTCTAAGCATTTCTAAGCTTAGAAAACCTTTAATTTAGGTTAGATGAACTTAGATTAGCTAGAATATAAACTTTGTTTCTTCAAAAACGGATTTAAATCAAGATTTTTCATTTTTCTCTATTTTTCTCTATTTTTGGATTTATTTGAAAATCTTGTTTAAAACTTGTTTTAATGCATTAAAAAGTAAGTTACTATGTTTTTCTATTGTTTATGATGATTATCCATGCCTGAGAATTGAGAAAATAGGTTAGATTTGAAGATTTGGGCTCGAGGAGGAAGAGACCCGTGCGTGGAAATTTTTGAAATTTTCCAGATCGGTAGGCCAAAGTTTGAGTTCGACAGGCCGGATTCATGCGTTCGGCAGGCCGGATTCATCCGACCGGTAGGCCGAACCTAGGAAACTTCAGTCGACCAGACTTGGACCTCCGACAAGCCAAACTGTGTAGTTCGGCCGGCCGAACCAAGGCGACCGGTAGGCCGACCGAACATAACCCAATTTTTGTGATTTACACCCGTTTTTACTGTTTTGAACCCCAATTGAAATTCCAACTTTATAAAATGATTTTATAAACCTAAGTGGTATATTAGGACACCATGAGATGATTTAATAATCTAGGATATCTTGGGTTAGATACCAATAGACCTAGTTTTCATTTGAGGTTGTGCGTAGATCTGCGGAGCTAACGTATAGCGGACCGGGATTACAGTATGGGACATCGGCACGAGTATTGAGGTAGAACTTCTACCCCTTCTTTGGTAGCTAGATTTAAATGTTTTGGCCTCAAAGTGATTTTTAATAAAATGTTTTTCAATGATTGGTTGGAAAAGGATTTCTTGTTAATTGTTTTCTTAAACAGTAGATTGAGGTGTTTTCATAATAAACCTCATAATGAATGTTAATGATTATATTTGGTAAATAGAGATTTTAATTATAAAAAGATATACGGGCATGATGCCATATCAGAGATCGGGTCGTGTAGTGAACGACCTTGGGGGTAGGTCCCGAAACCTAACTGGGCCACTTCGGTGGTGAATATCATGGTTTGCCTGAAATAATAAAAAGGTGCACTTGATGAACTGTTTCGAATATACTTTTGATAAATGAAAGTATTTATTTAATTTATTTTTCTTTATTTATTAAGAAATGTTCCATGAAACTATTTATCTGTTTATTTTTTTTAAATATAGTCCTACTAAGCCTTTCGATCACAATTTACTTGTTTAAAATCTTCATAAGTGGTTATCAGCTTAGGATCAGAGAAGGGTCCACTGACCAGACTTGCGACCAATAGAAGATTTTGGGTAGGTTGTATTACAAAAATTCAAGGCATGTAAGAACTTAACTTTTCTTTTATTCTGGACTGTGGTTGTATTGTAATATTGTCAATTACTATGTGTGTGCACAATATATGGGCCAGTGAGACCCATACTCACTTCACCCCATATCAAATTGTTTTATTTATTCTCTTTATTTTGTTTAAATATTATGATTGCTCCTCATAAAAGATTTTAAAAAAATCATTCTAAAAACCCAATTTTTAACTAAATCCTTATTTAATTAACTTAATTAATCCACCACGTCACCTCTCGTACTCCGGGGCGTGACATTATTATTTAGATCAATTAAGAAATCTAAAGTGAAATTTTGTCAGTGAGACTCTTTAACTCCCTAGAGAGATATTGTTCACAAATCACAAACTATAACTTTGAGTTTTTCTTAATTGGTGAAAGCACATCTCTTCATAGACTACAGGAGCTTTTTGGCATTTAGAAGATTAGTAAGATCTAGTTATTTATACATATAGCATGTCAAACCTATGTTTTAGCAAATACTCTAACATAAAAAATTTTAAAATTCCACTGTGTACTATTTTTCAACAATTGGTATCAGAGCCATGGTTTTTACATAAATTTATAAGTTTATGATAATACTATATGTATAAATTATGTTATCTTGATCTCTCCTATGCTTGAATTTAATTTATTAGAAAGTTAACACTCTAGGGTTTCTATATATTTATATGTTGTCATGGATTATATGGTGAATGCTTATTAATTAATTATGGTTGATTGAATTATTATTTGATTATTTATTAATTAATTAATTTATATCGATTATGGTTTCTTAGAGGTTAGAATGTGTATTTAGGTTTTTTCATATAATTAGATAGCGGACTATCATCTTCGTCTATGAATTATTATTTAATTTTAAATTTGTAAGAATTTTGTAATTAAATAATCATTCGAGAAGACCGATCTAGAAGATGGATGATGGCATTCCCAGGTTTTTCCTGTGTCTCTATTTTTTTTTTGTTTTTGAATTGTTGAAAATAAAATTGATAAATTGCATAAAAAAACTATATTTTTAGGAAAAGGGTGATTTTTTCTTAATCGACATGTCAAACCCTCCAAATCGACAGGCTGATGGTCACAGGATCGGTAGACCAAACACTTGGGTTCAGTAGGCCATCAGCGAGTCAGAAATCTGGTGGCTCTAGCGGTAGGCCAAACTTTCTAGTTTATAAGGTTGAACTGTCGTGACCGGCAGGCCGACCTGAAAAGATCAGCAGGCCGGAGGATCATGACTGGTTGGCCGATGACACAGATCTGCATATCGGTAGAGAGCTGTGATTTTTTCAAAAAAGGTGTGTTTTTGATGCAGTTTTGATTTTATTTTTGGGACAATTTTGAGAAACATTAAAATTTGGATATGACCTAAAATATGGAGTTTTTGATCTATAAGGGATTGAAGACTTGAAGATGGAAATTATATAAAGAAGGATACAACTTGAAGATTTAAGGATGAAGAATCGATAATATGTTTTGATTTATCTCTTCTAATCTTTATTTTCTATTCTCTGAGGTGGAACCATAATATTACAGCTATTTATTATTATTTTGCTTATGGCTTTGCATAATTGCTTTGCTTGTCTACATTATAATATGATTTACCATGTATATTGATAACATGTCATATAGAATACGGAGTGCTACTCATTAAAAATTGTTCACGCATGTTTATAAAATAAAACCTTGATTTCAAAAGAATGAGTAGGAGAACGTTTTTGAAGAGAGGACCTACAGCCTCCATCGTTGGTCCATAGGTAGCACATGGTGGTTCGACCCCTAGGAAGGGACTTCATCATGTACGGGGTTAGATCTCCAAGGGGATAAGGTATTTTAGCATGATTTATCGTTGTATACCCTAGGTGGTGATTATAAATCATGGATAAAATATTGAAATGATGGTTATGCACTCATGTTAATTTTATTATTAACCTCTACTAGAAGCTTTGTAATAAAATTAATGGCCAAAGAAATGATTATTAATATATGTTGGATCATACAGGTCCTGGATGACATATATTAATCAGGAAGGAATCCATGTTCCTAATTGAATTTAGCAAGACTCCCCTAGGAGCTTGTTGAATTCTGAGTTAGGAATTATCGTTGTAAGGTTGTGATATTTTCAAGGTTTTGACACATAAACACATTTGTATGTTTTATATGATTGTGTTATTTTACTAAATTATCACTATATGTTTGCTTATGTTTGGTATATGATTCTTCATTGTAGATTAAAAATGTCTAAAAACGCTATATCATCAACACTTGACAAAAATTAATTAACCGGTGAGAACTATAATGATTGGAAATGAAACCTAAACATCATCCTGTCCTTTGAGAAACTAAAATTTATGTTGACGACACCTCGTCCTCCTGAGCCTATAGGAGATTCGACCAACGATCAAATCCAAGCATATGATCATTGGGAAGATGTTAATAATCAGGCCCGTTGCTATGTTATGGCCAACATGAACAATGTACTATAGGGTCAACATGAAGATTATGAGATTGCCAAGTAGATCTTGGATAATCTGGAAGACATGTTTGGAGGCCAAGCCTTAACAAAGCGGCAAAAGGCGCTTTGGAAACTTCTTAACTACAAGTAGAGACCAGGAACATCTGTAAAGAAGCATATGATGTTGGTCATGGCTCACCTAGCTGAGGCTCAAACCAATGGAGCTGACATCGATGTTGAAACTCAGATGACTATGGTCTTTGAGACTCCGTCTAACGAATTCATTCCATTTAGAGCTACATTTAATTTAAACAATAGGCGCGATATGACCTTGATGGAGCTGATGAAACAATTACAGAAGTTTGAACTGCTGATCAGGGAGTCTCCTGCGGGTGGTGAGGCTAACTTGGCGACTGCTTCTAGTTCAAATCCTAACCCTGGAAATGGAAAGAGGCAACAGGCCAAGAACGAGAAGTCTGTTGTTCCTATAAATGGCAAGAACAAGAAAAAGAAGAAGAAGACCCCAAAGAAGCTCAAGTGCTTTTTCTACGAGAAAGTCGGGCACATTAAGAAGAATTGCAAGGACTTCCTTTCCCGAGGAGGTGGGTGTAATCTTCTGTACTTAGAAACTTGTTTGGTTGAGGAATCTAGTGACATTTGGGTCATAGATTCTAGAGTAACTAATCATATTTTTGTTTCTCTATGGGGGTTCAAAGAAACAAGAAGTCTGCTACACAAAGACTTCACGCTTCGAATGGCCAATAGATCCTTGGTCTTAATTGAAATAGTGGGAGACATCCATCTATATTTTGATAATTATAGAAATTTAATTTTACGAGATTCTTTTATGTTCCTAAGTTTTAGAGGAATTTAATTTTTGTAGCTTGTTTCTTTAATGACTCCTATTTGGTTTCTTTTAATAATAAGGTAGTGATTTGTGAAAACAAATCTTTATCTATTTTGGATGGATGCAAAATAATATATATTTTATCAAACCTAAGATGGACTTTCTGCTTAATGCTGAGATGAATGATAATAACTCTAAAAGACATAAAACTTCTCACTCTAATAAGACTTATCTTTGGCATTTGCGACTTGGTCATATTAACCTAAATAGGATTCAAAGGTTGGTATGGGATGGACCTTTAAGTCACTTAAAGGTAGAATCTATACCATAATGTGAAGCTTGTTTAGAGGGTAAAATGACCAAAAGACCATTCAAGTCTAAGAATAATAGGGCCGAAGGGGGTTCTAGAACTTGCGCATAGTGATGTTTGCAAACCGATGAATATCCAGGCACGAGGAGAGTATGAGTACTTTGTCACTTTTATTGACGATTACTCAAGGTATGGGTATGTGTACCTAATGTACTACAAAAGCAAAACTTTTGACAAGTTTAGGGAGTTTTGGGTTGAAGTGGAAAAGCAATTGGGTAGACCCATGAAGGCACTTCGATTTGATTGAGGTGGTGAATACCTTTCGGATGAGTTCTTGGGACATTTATTAGAGAGTAGGATACTATCCCATTTGACTATGTCGGGCACTCCGTAGTAGAATGGCGTACCGAAAAGAAGAAATAGGACTTTATTAGACATGGTTAGGTTTATGATGAGTTATTCATCATTGCCTTTGTCTTTTTGGGGATATGCACGACAAACTACATGTCATCTTTTGAACAATTTGCCTTCAAAATTGGTTCCTAAAACTCTCACGAGTTGTGGTTAGGAAAGAAGACATCCTTAAACCATTTTCACATATGAGGATGTTTGGCTCATGTCTTGTTTAGGGATGCAAATAACTTAGAAGCACATTGGAAGTTTTTGTGTTTGTAAGATATCCAAAAGAGACTAAAGGGGGTTATTTTTATAAGCGAAAGGAAAATAAAGCCGTGGTTTCAACTAATACAACTTTCCTTAAGGAGAGTTACATGGACGACTTTAAGCCTCAAAGCAAAGTGGTGGTGAAAGAGTTAAGGAGTGATCCGATCACTTCAAGGTTCCGGTAAAAACCACTTCAATGTGTAGAAAAACCTAACGAATCCAAACAACAACCTAAGGGGCTTCAGCATAGTGGGAGGATCGGGCATCAACCCGAACGGTATATGTTCAATGGTGAGGCCTTCTTAGCTGAACTTGATGAACATG